>CAAKHD010013142.1:17729-32371 GCA_901007705.1 Fistularia tabacaria | reverse complement strand
ACAATTAAAACAATGGGTGCGTTCCTTTTAACCTCCACCCCGTGTGTGTGTGTGTGTGTGTGTGTGTGTGTGTGTGTGTGTGTGTGTGTGTGTGTGTGTGTGTGTGTGTGCGCGCGGCAGGTTTCCTCCACACAGCAGCTCTGCTGCGAAGCTGCTGTTAATCAGGACGGTAGGAAGTCGCCACCCCACCGCCGAGAAATCTGGAAGCCATTTGGAAAAAGTCCAAACAGTCGTTTCTCTCCCGGCCGCTGGCTCGGGCGCGCTCGCTCACCACTTCCTGTTTCCCCCTTTCATCTGTCTCTCTGCCCCCTTTGTTTCGGTTCCTTCTCCTCACTGTATTTCCAGAGGAAGTCTACCTCGCCCCGTCCTCCCCCATCCCATCGTCCCGCTCACGCTCCGTCAGCGTGGAAACGCAAGTCGGCCGCCAACGGGGCCGGTCTGCCCGGCCCGAGGCATTTGAGCTTTGATTTGACTGCGATACCCATTAGCCTCAGCTGGTGTCAGCGTGCCTTTCAGTCATTCCATACCCCTTTTTCCAGATCCAAGATTGAAACGTGACTTTAATTACGGTGGCTAGGAGGGGCCAAACACATCAGGCGCGCATAAAACACCAGAGAACGCTAAAAAGTACACCGAGTCTGTGTACAAAAGGGAGAGACTTGTAAAAGTACAAGTGCTGATTCAAAGGAAATTACAGGCACTGAAATGCACTGCAGTCGGCGCAGTGGTTAGCACCTCGACCTCGCGGCTTCCATTATGACTGCGTTCTCTCTGTGCGGGTTCTCCATAGAACACCGTTCCAAGACACCAGACACCAAGCCCCTACATCATAGGAGTTCCTATGGAACCGTAAAAAGACCCTTTCTCAGATTGGGTCCCACATTGGTTCTAGGAGCTGAGGTCCATCGTCTCTGGTTCCTCTTTTGTCTGAATGCACCAAATAACAGCCTAGCTCCTTAAAATGTTCCAGGAACAGCAAAAATGTCCTACCGTGCGAATGCGGCTCACGTTCTTCCCCCTCGCTTCTCCCGAGGTTCTCCATCTTCCCGCCACAGCAGTCAACAGTCAGAAGGTTCGTTGAAAACTCGAGCCAATGCACTCTTGACATCGGGAGGAAATACGATGACACAAACGGACAAATCGACCGCAGTGTCGTCACGCTTCATATACCCCCTGAATAATTTTATCAATCCATAAGACTCCGCATCCTAATTTTCTTCAGCATCAGATCTCCCCTGTCGTTCCACGGCGGCGGCGCTCTTCACGGAGGGATGGATCACGTCGGCCGGAGACAGTCCTCGAACTCTTTTAAGAGCCTGGAAAGGGTCCTTCTCTCCTTCCACCTCACGCAGCAGTACTGTCACGCTTCATAAATATCCCCAGCTGACGCTGGGAGTAATTCTCTCGCCTCCTGCTCTGACGTCCGCTGACCCTCGCGACCTCGACAGAAGCCATCTATCTGTCCACGCCGGCTTCAGTGCCCAAGCCTGACCCTCATCGATTTCCACGGTCACAGACTAAAAACTGAAAGTTGGAAGGGGTTTTAATGGAGTGGCAGCTCCCGTCATCTCCGTATTTAAGTATAAGGCAGTAATCTGATCAGTCTTTCCTAGTCTTGGGCTTACGACAATATCGAACGTGTTTGACATCATCTCAAGTCTTTCAGTCTTTACAGTGACGTAACACAATCAACAACCAATAGATGAGCTCCAGGAAAACAGGAAACCTGACAGACAAATGATCACCAGAGCGGTATTTGTTGGCAGACAAGGAATATGTTGGCGGTATGGATGAACTGGAACGGCGAAGGACGTCCCGATCAATATGGACCGTCCAGAAAGAGTAGCGGATGGTGGAGCTGTGGGCAGAGCAGCCCGGTACGATTGTCAGCTCTCCGAACGTATCACGACTGAGTGGAGAAAGATGAGCGATGGACTGAAATAGCAGAGGCTCTGCCAGTACCACGCTGAAAACACTGCACGGTGGCAAAAGAACTGCCAAAAGAATCCAGGTGTAGTCTTGTAAATAGTGACCCTGTAAGATTCCCAGTCTTTGTAAAGTCCGGGAAAACTAAAAACTAGTCTTTAGATGTGAGCAGGTGGGAGATGCTAGTTTTCCACGAGTCTTTTCCAAATCTTTACAAAGTCCTCTGATGTACCGGTAGCGTTCGATTATCAGAGTAAATTACCGAATATCTTGGGGTTAAATTTGCTCGATAAGTTAATATTAATAATAGGGTTTTGACAATTCGCCAAGCTTTTCAAAAGACAGGATTAACAAACAATAACAAACTTAGTTGGGTTACGTCAATCAGATCGATTGATTCGGTATTGGTAATCTTGACTCGGATATGTTAGTCCTCACCCTGTACAACGCAAACCCTTGAAGTGGGGGCTCTCCGGAACAACCGAGAAAGCCATTACCGCGACGACTGGCTTCATCACGCGGTTGACAAAAATGGAACGACTCGTACCCGAGCTGCGATGTGGCCGAAGGCTCTGAAAATTGCGAAAGATCGGCGTGTACCCGACGACGGCAACGAGCAGAGCGGTGTAAGATCCCCCCCGCCTCTCAACCACGTGTGCGAAGCCAAAACAGCGAGAAGACGTCTTTTTCCATGAAAAGCCTCTTGTTTTTGAGCCCGCTGCTGAGTTATTGGTTGAAATCCGGAGAAAGAAAGGACAGGATATGAGCTGCGGTTCCACTAAAACGTCTAATAATTCTCGGGTTGATTCTCTGGAGGTTTTTAAAACCTCCAGGATTAATTTGGGGATTCGAGCGAAAAGACGGGGAAAAGGCAAAGCTGTTGATTTCCCCTGGAAACGGGCGGAGGAGAAGAAAGGAAGAAAGACGGATCTTTTGTAGTCGGTTCAGCTCCTGGATCGGTCCCCTAAAACGGACGGAGGGTTGCGGGTTAGAATGCCAGCCGCTGGTCCGCTAAGCCCTTTGATTCCTCGCCTAGCGAGGCGGTCTCGCCGCCAGAAGCGGGCGGTTTCGCCCTAAAGAGCGTCTTGATTTATGCGAGGCATCCACTTCAGAGGCCGTTTAGGTTTCAGCTGGGATAAATCAAACGCACCTCCAGTAGTCAGGATATTGAAGCCATATTTAGCCGGATACTTTTTCGCAGAGACCTGGCCGCTGCCCAGGCGACATGACAGATACATGGACCGGAGGGTTTGTAATCGTAAAAGCGAGGTCGGTCGCCGACGAACTGCGGCGAGGGAGAGGGAAATAGAGCGAGAGAAGGTTGAAAATGACGGCGACAGCTTCGATGCGCCGAAACCGTAGAGGAGATGAAGAGGTGGGCGGGCAAAAAAGGAAAAATGACAGAGGAGCGGAGTAGGAATGATAATGAAAGACAGAGCCGACAAATTGCTTTCACGAACATCGGGGCCCTGACGGTTATTTACGGAAAACGTCAGAGCGGAACGGCGGGTAGTGGATTCGGGCCGTGGCCGTTCGAAATCGGAAAAGACACCGGGAGGAAATCGTTAAATCAACACGTCGGGAAAAGTAGAAATCGCTCCGATTCGTTACTTGTGATACCGTCAAAGCAGGCGTGCAGGGTGACCTTGCCTGTCGCAGAGCACCTTTTTCCTCCGAGGAGGACAAGGTTACCAGATACTGACATTGGCTACAGCTACAGTTGTCTGACTGCCCTCTTTGTTTTGATGAGTTCAAATAAGCTACCTAGGCTACGTACGTGTGTCCTGATCCGCAGTGGTTTTACCCAGTGTCCGGCTAGGTTAAGGTAATGCAGGTTGTCGGGCAACACTGCCAGTCTCAACCAAACTCCAGTCAGAAAACAGGACATTTTAGGGAAGCGCCTCGGTCCGTTTTGCGAAACCACGCGTGAAGGCGTCGGATTCCTGCTTCGTCATAATCCTCGTCAAAATGTTCAGACGTCATTTGTGATCCCTCTCTTTTTTTCCCCCCGTGTTTAAATTTAAACTAATCTGGTGGCGGCTGCCGTCCAGATCCATCACCGCCGCCGCTCACCGTGAATCACCTTCCACGCTAGGTTTCACGATTATCGCTGCCCTCCAGTGATGTCACAGACCCCGGGCGGGGTCTTTCATTTTTCCGACCGGATTTCCACGGTTCCAGACCGGCTCCGTGCAGCCGCCACGGCCGCTGACAGAAAAGGAGCGGCTGAGAAGGCTCTGAGATGATTGCAAGTGACAAGCCGCGACCCCCCTGACGTAGACCAGATGCAAACATTACATAACGTCAGCTCACCTCACACACGGATCCCGACGTGTTCTTCGCGGTGCGTTCTCCGAGGCCTAGGTTCTCGCCAGAACCCGAGGCTTTGGCCAGCACCCTCGAGTAAAACAGGCGCCCGAAAACCAGTTTTTGGCAGCGAGTACAATGAACCGTCCGAGAACGAACCAAATACAGAAGGAAAACCTCACTCGCTCGCAGATATTTACAGATGTACTTCCAATATTTGGAAACCGAAGTCCAGGAATTCCTATTTAGCCAAATCCATGAAAGCTTCAGAAATAAGCGTCTGCACGCGGCCCAGCACGTTGGCCCAGGATGTGATGGGCGAAGGTTTAGCTTCAAGAGTCTGCCTGGTAATTATTCCGGGGAGATTCCAGGCCTGAATCTGAGGCCTTCTTCGGCTCGCGCCAACCCTGACCCCCCCTGGCTGTTCCAGGATCAGCCTGGTGCAGATATTTAGAGGAGGCGGAGTTTTCACCTCGGAAGAAAAAGACTGCAGAGAAAATTTATTGACAGCATTGGAGATATCTTCAGCCTCAGGTTTCCTGTCAAAGCAGACCGGATTTTCGACTCGGCATTAACAGCAGCAGGGGAAGGCGAGCTGTGTTACGAGGGTATCCACGGATACTACTAGCTTTTCAAAGAACATAACAGGAAAGCACTTTCTGAAAGAAAAAAAAAAACTCTTGACTCTCAGTACGAAGCGTTTTGAAGTTCCGTATACACCTTTGCGACTTTTTGGACAAAACCTTTTTCTGGAGAAAACTGTACAACTTTGAAGAACAGTGCATTGGCTGGAGTTTCCAACAACCGTTCTTATTGTTTTTTGACTGCTGCGGCGGGAAGATGGAGAACCTCGGGAGAAACCGGGGGGAGGACATGAGTCGCTTTCGCACGGTAGGAACTTTTTGCTGTTCCTGGAGCCTTTTCAGGGGCTAGGCTGTTTTTTGGTGCATTCAGACAATAGAGGAAGCAGGGGCGATGGACCTCAGCTCCTGGATGGACAACTTTAGCACATACTCTTATGTCGTAGGTGATTGGTGTCTGGTGGAACTCAGTTGACTTTTTATTGGTGGGTTGAGACAGCACAGGAAGCAGGGACCATGGACCTCAGCGACTAGAAGTATTTTAGGTCCTACTCTGAGGCAGGGTCTTTTTACGGTTCCATTGGAACTCCTATGACCTAGGTGCTCGGTGATTGGAACTCATAAGTCACATCCATTACCAGATAGTTCTAGTGGCTTGTGGAGTGCCATTTTTAAAGAATTTGGGGTCAGTGGTCAGCTGTTTTCTTGCGACAATGGATAGGACCAGCGACGAATGGTCCGATGAAGAGGTCCGAGCTCCTCTGGCCTGCTACGCCATAGAGGGGTTTCCAGGGCTTGCAGTAGAGCGTAACCATTTTGGCCCAAACAATTTTGGAGTTAGCTAACGGTGCAGGGAGAAAATGAAACACTTCAACCCATCTGATAGATACTGATACACTTTGCTCTCCGTGTTGTACTCATCTTCTCCCTCGTCTTCCTGTTGGATTGTTTTTGAGTGCACGTCGCAGATACTCGCGCCACACCTGTCCATACTGTGGTCCCTTATTGTCTGCGGGAATACAAAACTAAAAGGTTCCCCTGGAGGAGGGAAGTTCCTGGAACCAAATTCGACCTGGACAGTTCTTAGAGCCGGACACATTGTGATCACCGGTCAGCTGTTTTCTTGAGACAAAATGAACAGAAGCGGCAATGAATGGACCGACAAAGAAGTCCCCGCCCCTCTGGTCTGCTACACAACACAAGGGTTTCCAGGACTCAAGGTGGAACATAAATTTTTTTCCTAAAATAAATACGCTGTTAGCTTACTGCGGCGTTCGAGTTGTCAGTGCCGTCTCCCTAATCTGGTTCTCGGCTTGTTTTTGAGTGTGGTGCTTAAGATGCTGGCGTCCAGCGGTTCCTTACTGCCTGTGGGAATGCAAAACTAAAAAGTTCCCCTGGAGAAGGGTCGTTCCTGGCACAAAATTTGAGTTCTTGGAACTGTGTTCTATGGAGAACCCGCACAGAGAGAACGCAGTCATAATGGAAGCCGCGAGGTCGAGGTGCTAACCACTGCGCCGACTGCAGTGCATTTCAGTGCCTGTAATTTCCTTTGAATCAGCACTTGTACTTTTACAAGTACTTTTTTTAAAGTCACGTTTCAATCTTGGATCTGGAAAAAGGGGTATTGAATGACTAAAAGGCACGCTGACACCAGCTGAGGCTAATGGGCATCGCAGTCAAATCAAAGCTCAAATGCCTCGGGCCGGGCAGACCGGCCCCGTTGCCTGATGGTTGGTTGAAGCCATAAGCAACGGCCGTTGCAGAATTATAAGGTTCCCCTGGAGGAGGGTTGTTCGTGGAACAAAATTTGACCCGTACAGCTCTTAGAGCTGTTCCTTCCAGAAGCAGCTTCTGAAATGGTTTCTTGTGGAGAGTTCCGTGTGTCCCGAACCCAAGGTTGTCCTCGGGCTGTGGAAACCGGCCTTTTAAATCACACCGAAGCGATGGCGAGAAACCCCGGGAACTGATATCATTGCTTGTTGAATCCCAGAGTCCTCATTCGTGTACTCACAGCGGATTTTCCCAGGAGAGGATAAATGCCTTCATAATTTCCTGCCAGCTCATCTTCCTCCATTTTCATGACAACCATTTGATTCTTTTTTTCTTCTTTCCCGAGCCAATAGTTCTTATCATTCGCCGGACAGAATGAAGGATTTATTCTCCCTGCTCCGTCCGAGGAAGAGCGTCTTTTATTCATCCCGGCGTTGGCTGATGGATGATCGGGGAGCGCTCAACTCCCCCCCCCCCATCCCCATCCCCCCCCCGACCCCAAACCCCCTTCCGATATCTGGCAAGGTGTTTTCACACGGTGTGTGTTCAATTTGCCTTGAATTCAGGGTTCCGGCCTGCAAGAGCATTAATCGAGGTTCTCCAGCCCAGGGTCTCCAGACCTCCGTCATGTTTCCCGACCCCCAGGCTGCTGCTCAATGAGCCGTGGA
The DNA here is from genome assembly GCA_901007705.1 of Fistularia tabacaria. Lineage (NCBI taxonomy): Eukaryota > Metazoa > Chordata > Actinopteri > Syngnathiformes > Fistulariidae > Fistularia > Fistularia tabacaria. The sequence continues at coordinate 25,119 of CAAKHD010013142.1, read as the reverse complement.
TCCTGATGGTGTTCATCAGGGGCCCTTCGATCAGCGGGTTCTGACACGACGATACGCCAGGGCAGCGATCGCTAGATTTATATTCATTTTCTCCCGCTGTCGAGTCACGGACATGCATACTCTATAAAAATATTTATCCCCGAAAAAAAATCAAATCCACCAAGGAATTGGCCAGAAACTGGATAAAAACCTCCAAATGATTACTAAGTCAGCCCGAGCCACCCCGAGGGCGTGTTGGCCTGGTCCTTCTCGATAATTGATTCTGATTTTGAAACAGTCGCAAGCCCCGCCCTCCCCTGAGCACAACTGAAAGGACCAATGGGGATAACGCAACGTTTAGGAGCCGATCGTCCCGCGACGCCACCGGCGCTCCACGAGGGCCCGTGTCACCGGGCTCCCCGTTCCCCCGGCTCCGGGACAGTCCTCCTGTCCAAACCTGGTCTCCGTGACAACCGAAGTTCCACGATGGTGGTCAAATGAGCTATGTGCGCGGCGGGTCCTTGATTGTCAAGCCGCGACTGTCCCGTGTGTGCGATGGTCTGAGCCTCCAGTTCTGTCCAGAGCAGCTTTTTACACTCTAGGAACTTTTGGCTGTTCCGAGAGCCTTTTCAGGAACTAGGCCGTTTCAGACACAACAGCAACCAGGCATTCGGTATCCAGTTGTGCATCCAGTGTTGTTGGGAGACTCGTTACTTTCCAAGAACGCTACAGGAAAGTACTCTCCGAACGAAAAGCACCGACTCTCTGCACGAACCTTCTTGAAATTCCGAAAAACCTTAGCAACTTTTTGGACAAAACTTCTTTCCGGAGAAGACTTTGTTGGACAGACAAAAGTACTTCAAAGTTTAAGTTCCAGAGCTTTTAGTTTCTTTTGTACTTTAAGGAGTTGCAGTTCCTTGAACCTTTTTAGGATGCCCGTGGAGGTTGTCAGTCATCCAGGTCACGATGAATTCCTGTTGAAATCTTCTTGTCATGGCAACTGGTTTTGAATTTCGTCATTTAAAGACGTTTGACCCCTCATCCGAGAGGCTTCTTCAGTTCTAATGACCTGTGGGGAGTTTCTGGAAATAACTTAGGCCGTTTCTTCGTGCGTTCAGACAGGATAGGAACCAGGGACCATCAACCTCAGTTCCTAGAACCGTTTTAGCTCCTATTCTGAGGCAGGGGATTTCTGGCTCGAGGCAGTTCCGAGACATTTTGGTCAAAATAAGTGCGGAGTTCGCTAACGGCAAAGCAGCGCCGGGAGAAAATAAAAGCGCCCCAACCTATCTGATAGTCTGTGATTATCATTTCTGCCACTGCAGAACACAAATGCTGCGGAGACTTGGCTCTCCATGTCGTCCATGTCATCCTTCCTCTTCTTTGCGGCGCTCCAGGTGCACGTCGCAGACGCTAGTGTCGTGCCGGGTGGTCCCTTACTGCATGTGAGAATGTGAAAATAAAAAGTTCCCCCGGAGGAGGGATGCTCCCGCAGCCAATTTGAAGCTGGACACTTCTTAGAACAGTTCTGTCCAAAAGCGGCTTAACTGTCTCTGAGAGACATCCAGTAATATTAACACCAGCCCACCGCTCGTGGGGGTCAGCGGGTCACGGATCCACTCGGGCCGCTGGGGAATCGGCGTCTTGACTGTCGTCGCGGATGCGAAACCCACGCACGGCATTTCCGTCCACGTCCCCGCCCTGAGAACCTGGATATCGTCAAACCGGCCTCTCGCACTTCCCCAGATGTCCCCACAGACGGCCGTTCCCTTACGTGACCCTCGCTCCGCGGCGTCACTTCCTCCTCCCACTCCCCTCGCTGATTGCCGCGGACGCGCCTGATGGCTTTTCCACGCGCTGACTCCGAGGTCGAGGACCTCTGCGATCCGAGGCGAGGACGAGACCTCCATAAATGATTTTTCAGCGGGGAAACTAAACCAAAACCTCAAGGAATGTATATTTATTGTCTTATCAAGTGAAACGTCATCCGTTGAGTCCCATGATGAAATCCCGGAGAAGGCATTCATTTTGAGAGACAGGAAAAATAAACATTTGCTCGAGGAAACGAGCTAAAAAACAACAAAAAATGGAATTTAAATTGAGTTTGCGTCAAAGAGCTGAGATGAAAATCTGACAGGCCCCATCAGGTCCGATTAGTTTTCCATCCGAGAGACGTTCCAGCGGACGTTCACCGCACACCCCGAGAGCCGGTGTTCTCCAGGAAGGTAATTGAGACCCGAGTGTCCTCGGAAATTAAAACCCCCCCCAAAAAAATTGCCCGGCCTCTTTTTACCCTGAAGAGGGAACGGGGCGTCCGTTGCCGAGGAAGACTGCGACTTCAGCTCCCCTCAGGCTCCGCCGACCTCAAGGCGCTATCCCATCCGCGGCTCAGAGCTGCAACCCCTCCTCGTAAAGCGGGCGGACACTCGAGTACGAGCAAATCACCGGGAAAATCTGAACAAGCGAACGATGATCCTGGGCGGCGCAACAGCGCAGGGATTAGCGCCTCTGCCTCACAGCAGGAAGGTCGTGGTTCGATTCCAAGGGGAGGGGAGGTGTCTGTGTCCCGTATGCCTGGTTCTCCGGTGTCCTGCCACAGTCCAGATGTGCGAAAGGGAGGATGAATCTTTGTATGTCTGTAAATGGCAGAACACCTCTGTATGACGGCCTCTCACCCTGTGAAGGACGCCATCGGCTCAAGCCCCTCCCCCCACCCCAAGCGCAGGATCAGCATGAGCCGACGAACGAATGAATGACTGATGATCCCGTTTCCAAAGTCGATGAAACATCACTTTCGTTTATTTTTCACACCCAGGAGTGACTCTTTATCAGTTGTGTTGAGAAGTTCCCTGTCAGCCGGGGTTCTTTAATCTTCGATGAGAAAGTGTTTTGGACGGAGCGGCTCCAGCATTTTGAAACATGCCTCATACCTAGGTTCTCCCCATGTTCTCCTTCTTGGGTTCTCCCCCTGTTCTCCTGCTGAATTCTCCCCGTGTTCTCAGTCTTCCTACGACTGTCCAAAGTCACAGTGCTCTCAATCGAAGACTCTAAATTGTCCATAATTGGGACTGAGAGGGCGGATGATGTCATGGCCCTGTGATTGAGAGCTGCCCCGTTCAGGTTAAACCCACCGGCGAAAAAAAACAGGAAGACCCAAAGATAAAGAACGTCACAAAGCGTAGCTGAGAATTGTCCGAAAAAGAAAAATACAGCAGAAAAAAAGAAGAGAATCCGTCCGCTGTGCTGGCAGAAGACAGACAGCTGATGCACTAATAATTTGGGTGTCGTTTTGAAATCCTCCCCTTCCGATCGTGGATGGGGATTACGATCTCTGGCGGGGTTCAGTTTCACGTCCAGCTCTCCGGCCCGACGAAACCCGACGGTTTCCGAGTGTTCTCACTCGCCGCCCGCAGAAATTAAAAACAGTCTTATATTCCTTTGGCGCGTCCTGGAGTTGCTTTGCATGGTTTTCTTCTTCGGGTCGTCTTGTCGGTCCCTGTTTGTTTTAATCCCTGCATCGGGTTACGGGATCTCGGGGAAAACGTTGTTTTAGGAGCGCGATAAGTGCCTGGGAGAGTCAACAGCGGCCCCGGCGCTCACGTCCAACAGAATCAAATAAGAAGGAGTTGCCGGCGAGGCCGGATTGTCGTTGGAGGTCCCGCTGTTTTGTCAGGGGAGGAGGGGAATGCCATCGGCGGCGTTTTTGATACCGTGTTTTCTCTTCCAGCAAAGTCGCCTCCACTCGTTTGCGCGATTTTTAGAAAATAATAAACAAGTATTAAATAAAGTTCCCGCAGACCGGAATCCGTTCGGATCCCTCCGCCGGCCCGCCTCGCTGGCTCGCCCCCCCCTTCCCCTCCGTCTTAGCAGTGTTTCCCAAATACTCTCCAGTCTTATTAGCCCCTATCCGATCCAGATGTCAGCAGTTCACCGGAGGACAGTGTAGATCTCTGCCGGATGACTCACCGAGCCCCGATCAGACGCCTTGCACTTGTTTTCCCGTGCGCCCGCCGTCCAACCCTCGGCAGATCTCATGTCATGTTCGATACGAGACCAAATCAAGGAAAGGGCTGAGAGTCCGCCGCCTCTGGAGAACCCCGGAGTCTTTCTCGAGGCACCTCTGGTATTCTTGGGGTTCGTTGCAGTTTTGGTTTTTTTCAAGTCTGACTTCGAGGTAATTTTTAGCTAATTCTTTGGCTTGCTTCCCTTTAGCATCACACTAACCTCTCCTTTGCTACCTTTGACTTCGGTCCAGAAGTATTCAAATAGCTTTTTCTTGTACTTCTTCTTTGGCCTGGTCCCTTCAGGGGTCGCCACCATGACTCAGTATCCTCCATCGAACCCGATTCTTTGTATCCACTTCACTCACGCCTACTTAGTTCATGTCCTTTTTCCTTTCATCCATAAACCTCTCGGATCTTCCTCCAGACCTCCTGCCTGGCAGTTCCAATGTCTGCATCCTTCAACCCAGATCTTCACCATCACCTCCTCGGTCCAAGTCCAAACGATCTCAGTCTGACTTTATCTCCAGAACATCTAACACGTGCCGTCCCAAACACGTGATTGACTCATTCCTGATCCTATCTGTCCTCCTCACTCCCAAACTGAACCTCCTCATCCTCCAGCTGTGCCTCCTGTCTTTTCTTCCTCACTAAACCAGACACCATTCCTGGTCTCACTTCCATGCTCTACATTCTTGCTGATACTCTTTTGTAAGACCCGATGTTTTGCTCCAGTCGTCCCAACCTGCTTTCACTTGTTCTTCTCCTCTCCACCCTCCCCATTACTGTGGACTGTTGACCCCCAAGTACTTAAACTCCTCCATCTCCTTTATCTCCACTCCCTGTAGCCTCACTGCTCCACTTGGGTCCCTCCCATTCACACAAATGTATTCTGTCTCGTAGCGGCTACGAGCATACCTCCACCTCCGACTCCGTGTGCTAATGTCCCGATAAGCGTTCAGGAGCGGCTGAGAAACTGTCCTCGGCCCTCAGAGGCTTTGGAACATCTGAAACCAATTATAAAAGTGGCGGCTTTTTCTTTGGTGCTTGAAGTAGGTAGAATCCTCCGCCGTCTGGAACCCGTGATCTTCACTGAGATACCCATCCAGGCCTTTAATCCCGCCGCCTCGGCCGGATGCTTGTCTCCGGCGTCTCAGCGCTCCGCCCCCGTTGGGCAGAAATCAGGAGCCGTCGGAGAAGTCCTCCGGTTCGACCGCGCGATACCTTTTTTCTCCCGCTGAGTCGGACGGATACGCGGGAACCCGTTCGCGTTTCCTCATTTGTTCCAGACGATGACATAGTTCCCGTGTTCGTGGGTCTGGCCGTCGCCCGAGCATCCGTAGCTGCACGCGGAATCTGGCGAGGGGCATCGATTCCAGAAGCAAGAAGAGGCGAAAGGAGCTTGAGTCTCCCGTCGTAGCGGCCCCTTCGAAATAAACCAGCGCGATATTTCCTGTAGGTCCGGCAGAATCTGCAGGTTTGCGTTTGCGAAAAAGAGTCGGCCAAGGGCAGGTTGTCAAGCGCCTCACCTCACCTCCCCTCAAACCGGAGCTGGAATGCGCCGAATATAGCTCGGCTCGTGGGCCTTAATGAAATCAAAATGTGTCTGCATACTTTCCCATGGAGACGAGGAGGGAGGGGGGGAGGAGGAGGGCGAGGGCTCGTCCAATTAAATGGTGACACTTGCAGGAAGCAGACGGCTGATCGCCGGGATCGGACAAAAGACACATCAGAAAAATAAGTCGCCGCTGGTGTGTCAGATGTTATTTTGGGGAAATTCACAGGAGCCGTTTCATGGAACCGAAATATGCTAACGAGCCCCATCGCCCGAGTAAATTGGAAAAGACGCAGCGCGGGGTTGGTCGATATCGGGAGCCTTTGATCACATCTGTCATTTATTCGAACAAACAAACAAACAAAACCAAAAAAGCAGCCAAATGAAGTGAAGTGTCGGCTTCACTGAGCCCAGGCCGCCCTCTGTCCTCACAGCCGAGGCTTTGTGGAGGCCGCCGCCATTAGGAGGGCGGCGTTTTTCCGCAACCCACCTTCGCGTCGATCGACGAGTAGGAGGCAGGCCAGTTCCGGATCGGGGCGCGACCTTCCCGTTCTCGACAATCGCCAGCAGGGGGCGCTGGTTCGGAGACAGGACGGCACACACACCTGCAGGCCGACAACAGCTTGAAACAAGGAGACGCAGCCGGCGGGCCCCGTCTATGGAAGTGTGTGTGTGCGTGTCCGACACGGACATATGGTAAATAAACACACAACCGGCAATTTTCTGGTGTCATAAACATTTATAGCTTCAGCTCTGATTCATAAAAATCCACTGGCCTGTGGTTACCCTCCCCCCTCCCCTCTTCCTCTCCCGTCTTCCCCTCTTCCTCTCTCTTTGTTCTTTCCGATCCTCCACCTCAAGATTTCACGTCCTCCTCCTCCTCCTCCTCGCCCTCCCTTCTTCCCGATTGCGGCGGACAGGGTTTTCGCCGGTCACGAGGTCAGCACAGGTGGGGGGGGGCGCACGGTCCCGCGACCGCCCCCCCCGGCGATAGGTTTTGAATCGCGTGGTCTTGATGATCCCCGCCAATCAAATCCGATTCCCTGAAACAAACAGGTGACTCTTTTTAATATCGTTTGATAGTCCGTTTTAAAAGCAGCCCAATTTTATTTTCCACTTGAATTATCTGATGTCATTCTGGCCCAAGAGCGCTAAAACCATCATCCTTATCTTTGTAAAGCCGTGATAGCTAACCGCTACATCGCTATGCTCATTTAAGGACGCGGGTTTGCTGAATCAAACTCCCCAACGCTCCCGGGTCTGGTGTCAATTATCCTCAGTGTCGTTCTGCGGTTTTGTTAAACTCCTAATGGCTTTCGCCGGAGATGGGGCTTGTTTCTCTTTCTGCGGAACAGAAACCAGACAGAGAACGTTTGCGCGACAAGCGCCGACCGCACGACGCTAATCCCGCCATCCGAGGGACGCTAACGCCAGCGGCGGCCTTCCCCCGCCACTGTTAGCGTGCCGAAATCCCGGCGGAATTTTCACCCTCTTTTGGCTGATTGTTTTCCACGTGACAGTGACGTTCTAGTGCTTAGATAAAATATGCATTGATCTTTTTGAGCTGTTTTCAAAAGGCATTCTGGGAAATGTAGGCGAGCCTTTTTCCTGCAAGTCCTGCTTCAGGGATTAGAAAGAAAAAGAAAAAAAAAAAAGAAACGCTTGGGCTCAGAATCGCAGCGGTGACACCTGAAGGGCCCCCTGCTGGTGGGACGTCCTGGTTGGCCCCCACACACCTGGAGCACAGCTGCTGCTACACACACACACACACACACACACACACACACACACACACACACACACACACACACACATTGACTTTCCGCCTCTTTTATCTTCATGTGCGCAACCTTTC
>CAAKHD010013142.1:5272-17401 GCA_901007705.1 Fistularia tabacaria | reverse complement strand
GCCCAGGAGCCACTCACTCGCACACCCACACACACACACACACACACACACACACACACACACACACACACACACACACTATTGTTCTTTAAAACAGCCCCTGGACCTCCTTGTTTACCACTAAACGTCTTTGTCCTCACTGTCGGCTTATTTTCACTTGTGAGGCTTTTGGTGTTTTATGTGTCCCACCACTGCCATCTTTGATGTGCCGTCGGTTGTGTGTGTGTGTGTGTGCGTGCGTGTGTGTGTGTGTGTGTGTGTGTGTGTGTGCGTGCGTGTGTGTGTGTGTGTGTGTGTGTGTGTGTGTGTGTGTGTGTGTGTCGTCCTTTCCTTGATATTGATAGTGGAGATAAGGACAGGAAATGTTTGCAGACAGAATGAGAGACCGGGGTCACTGCGGTTTGCATTCTAACCACCGGATGTCCCAGTTGTTCTGCACTTTTAAACTGAGAACCCTTATTATTACCGCCGTTAAACCCTTTGTTCCAGCGAGGCTGTCATTTCCACAGGGTGTGTCGTTCGCCACCAGCGCCCGGAGTCCTGGGCGGCCCTAAACCGGCATTAACGCCGTTCCCAAAAGCCCTGTAGCCTCCGTGTAAGACGCAGCCAGAAAATGTGAATTGGGTGAAATGACTCCCAGCTCCCTTTTTTTTTTTTCTGTGCACTTCAATATATATGAAATTCGTGCATGTGACCATTGACGGCAGTCGGTAGCAGCGCGTTGACCTCTGACCTCCAGGATCAATGATCTTGATCAGTTGTGATGAAGATCAGTGACATGCTATATAAAAAGATATAGAATAGATGTAAATGTAAAAGACGTAAATGTTCACATCCAACAGTTCTCAGTTGTTCTAACTGCATTTCTATTTTCTCTTTAATTTTCGTTTTACATGATAGGTCTTCCAAACATTCAGCACTTTGATGCTGATCTTCCCATATTTTACGCTTTTACTGCTGCTGTTCTTTTTAAAACTTCCAGTAAATACGGAATCAAGCTTCAACGATTCAGTCGTACCTAGCCTGTTAGCTAGCTCGGGAACCTGACTAGCATCTCGATGGCAGCTAGCTTGTGCTCCCACGGAAAGAACCCAGGTGGTTTGTGTGGGATGGATTTTCTACGAAGGCTTAAAGGTGGCCCAAATTTCGATTTGTCAGTGCCGCTGCAACCATGGCAACAACGGATCAGATAGGTCTCGTTCCTATGTGTGATCCAAGAAACGTGCCGATGGAATCAGACGTTGAAAGCAACAGGCTAGCAATGTTAGCCGACCGCTAGGCCACAGGCTGGGTTCATTTATCAGCTGAGATTTGTATCACGAGACATTTTAAAACCGCGGCTTTTATTCAAAAACAAAACCAATGGGAGGCCATAGATGAGATTTCGTTTGCTTTCGGATTGATCTACACGCGTTGAAGCCTAGTATTAAATCATCAGCAAATGTTTTTTTTTCCCCTTTCTTGCCTCTGCTCTGTCAACACTAAAGCAAGGTGTCGTCTGCATACAGTCGTAAATCAAAGCTGGGATTGTTTATTTACCTTTATGAGATCCCTCCACCTACGCGGGAAACCACGCCTGTGCCTCCCGTCGGCCCGTTTCAGAGGGCCGGGTATGTAAAGCCATGCTCCGCTCGCCGCCCGCCATGCAAATGCACAGGTGGGTTTGGTTTAGAAGGAGTTTGCGCTGAGAATCGAGGGAGGCCAAATCACAAACAGGAGATCCTGTCCGAACGCAAACAATGGAGGTTTAGTTGCCAGGAAATAGACACCATCTGTGATGGAGGCGTGTAACACCTGGAAGATTTTTATCTTCTAATCAATTCATTAGCTTATCATTGAGTTGAAAAATAGGGTTAGCATGGCAGCGGTGCTTAGCATCACCGATATGACCTGACACGCATTTATACTGATGATACTTTTCTCGTAATTTTCTTTAACAACCTCAATTTTTTTTTTTTAAATTGTTGCGTAAAAAAAAAAATCAACAAGCAGTTAAACGAAATACATATTGAATGAGAAATAAATGTTATAAAAAGCTTTTTTTTTCCAGATAATTAAAAGTGTATTAAGAGGTTAAATCTTTAGTCAGCATCATAATCAACCAGGGTTATCAGGGTTACAGTCTGAAACAAAGCTCATCAGCCACCTCCTTTGTAATCTTGCTTTTATAACTTGGGTTCCGCAGGCAGGGCCACCTCTGGCTCGGTCCGTGTCGCCACGAGAAGGGTGTTTCTCAAGCTCGGAATTTTCCAGAACCCTTGAAAATCCACCGAGCACCGAGACCTCGCCTCCCGATTGTTAACATCGGCGAAATCGGGAAATCGGGTCACCGAAGGTCTCATCTGTCCAGCTCTCATGACGATGACGATGAAGGGCCGGACCGTCTCACGACGGGACGCCCAAACCCGGGGAGAACAAAAGCAAACGCCTCTAATCCGGAAACAGCATCCTACAACCGAGAGGAGGACGCGACCCGTGTGAGCAGTTTCGACGACAAATTTTCGCTGCGTAATCCGATTACATGAAAGAGGATCAACGTGGGACGCGCGTTTCTCACCACTGCGGAGGGCAAACATTCAACCCTCTCAAGTCAAACTCGACGCCCGAACATCTAGGCGGGGAGGGAACGACAGCGTCGCCGGGAGGCGGGACAAACCCGGAAGTCATGACTCCTCATGTTTGTCAGACACGTCGCTGCTTTTCTCTTCAAAAGGCAGGGATAAATATTTTCCCGACTAAAACACGCGCGTTGGGAGGATCATGATGAAGAGCATTATTCATGTCACCGGGGACCTTTAAAATCCAGGCTGCGGCTTTTATGCAACACATCTAGAAACCCTATTAAGTGCTCATACACGGAAGGGGGGAGCGAAGAAGAAGGAGAAAAAAAAAAAAGAAAAGAAAAGAAGCGCTCCGACACTTCACAGGCATGAAAACGCCGCGATACTCAGAAGCCGCTTTGATAGCGGAGGTCAAACCGAGAGCAGCAGGTTCAGGCAACCTCAGATCTTCACACACATCTTGGCTGCACGCCTCCTCGCCTTGATGTTGCCGTAACGTGATGTAACAGCGGGCCCCGAACGGCTCCCGTGGGTGCTGGTTAGTCGGCTTTAGCGCTGCGCCACAGCTCGCTTCAAAGACTCGGAATAACGAGTGATCGGGAGGAGGAGGAGGAGGAGGAGGCGAGATGGAAGAGCACGGAGAAGGGTGAAGAAGTCATCATCTGAGGCCGCCTCGGTCGTGGAGGAGGAGATGGAGGGATTCGTGCGGAGCTCTGCCCATATCTGACGACTACAAGCCGGTTTGGGAGCGTTTTGTATCGACCTTGACGAGGAAACCTTTAGAAAAAAAAAAAAAAGGAGAAATAAAACCGTCGTGTCAACGGCCCTTCGCACGTTAGCCGGGATCCTTCACGGCATTTTTCTGATGTTTTGTCATCCAGAACATTTTAAATTGTCTATTTTACTCCACTTCCTTTCGAGCTCCGCTGGACTTCCCTGGAACAGAGAAATGTGACAAGCGTGAGGATTCGATCCGACCGGGGAGATCGGGGTCGAAGAACCCAGAACCTTTGACGATTGGCTGATTTGGCCCGCAGCCACAGCCCGGCTGCCATTGGATCCCGCTCACTGGAGTTCACATGAGCTCCTTCCCCACTCCAGGAACTTTTTGCAGCTCCTTGCACCTTTTCAGGAATGTGGCCATCTCTCGGTGCATTCACACCGCAGAGGAACAAGGGTCTTCAGTCCCCAGAACCATTTTAGCTCCCACTCCAAGGCAGGGTCTGTTTATGGTTTCCGGGAACTCCTGTGATGGAGGTCTTCAGTCACTGGTGGAGCTCATAAGCCACGGCCATTACTAAAGACTTCTTGTGGACTGGGGGGCGCCGTCTTCAACATGTAGCACGGTCACCCGTCAGCCATTTTCTTGAGAAGAAATGGACAGAACAGGCGAGAAATGGACCGACGAAGACGTTCGAGCTGCTCTGTCCGGCTGTGCCACGGAGAGGTTTCCTGGACTTGCGGCCAAACATCAACATTTTGGCCAAAATAAGAACAGGCAGCTAACGGTGCGATTTTTCATACGGGAGAAATAAATAACACTCTAACCCATCAGACAGTCTGTGGTCATTATGAATCGTAAAGGTACGCTAGCGTCTTACCGTCACTTGGTCCCTTACCGCCTGCTTGAATGCAAAACTAAAAGGTTCCCCTCGGCGGGGTCGAAGTTCGAGCTGGACGGTTCTTAGAACTTTTCTGTCCGAAAGTGGCTACTGTCGTTCGGTTTCCTACAGGTTCACGGACGTGGAGAGTCAGAAAACGTCACAAACTGCCGAAGTTGTGTTCTCGACCTCCAGCACGGCTCGGCACAATTTAATTCCAGCCCCCCGGCCGCTCCGTGAAGGCATCACGTTGGTTCATCAGAGGGGGAAAATTCAACGTCTGATGCCGAAGAAAAGCAGTTGCAGAATATTGACGGCGTCGTTTGGGGAATCCCTGGGCTAGAAACAGCCGTCGGGCTCAACGAGGAATATAAATTGTCCGTAGGTGAATGGTTGGACGTCTCTGTATCTGTGATTGACAGCTGACCCGTCCGGGTTAAGCTCCGCCTCTCGCCGGGTGTCAGCCGTGATTGGCTCCGAGCCTCTGGCCGCGGCAAAAATAATTTTTTTGAGTGAGAATTTGAGTGTCTGAATGTGTTGATGGACGGAGGGGACAGGTGAGGGGGCATCAAAGAAAGAGGAAGTGAAGGGAGGCGGGGAGGGAGCAGGCAGACAGGAAGTGAGGAGGAAGACGTGGCACGTGGATGAAAAACCGCAGAACACAAAGAGCGTCTTTTGATCAGGGCTGGTAACTGCCTAAGGACCCACTGTGGTTACACAAACACACAAACACACACACACACTCCCCCCGCACACACACACATGTGTCAGGCAGGTGAAGCCGTTCAGTTGCAGATCAATAACGTTGACATGCTAACACGCACCACGTGTCGCAGTGGCTGGTTTCTGATGGACTTATTGAAACATGGTGTGTGTGTGTATGTGTGTGTGTGTGTGTGTGTGCGTGCCTGCGTGTGTGCATGCGTGCGTGCGTGCGTGCGTGCGCATCATTCTCCCGTTTTAAACGCACGTGGATTTGAGCCACGCCGAGTTGAAGAAGCCGTCAGATATCGGAAAAGTACTTGTCTTCCGTTACAGCAAAGCTTAATGAATGAATTTTAAAAGTCAGTGATTGTTAGCGAGCGGCCAGTAGGGGGCGCCAAAGGCCAGGTGGACTGGGATCCCAGGAAACGGGGCGTGGATGTGTTCAGGTGACCGGTGGACACGCCTCCGACTCCGTGTAATCGTTCTGTTGAGTGAGGGTCGACCTGCAACAGCTACCTTTCTTACACCTGAGAACTTTGCGGGAAGCTTTTCGTCCCCGGCAAACATCAGATCGACACATTTATTTTATCGTTCACCCGAATCTTTTTCCGCAATCCAGTGCTGTGGTGCCTCATGGAGGCAGCAGGTGCTCTGCCTCAGATTTTTATAGCCTGAAGGCTGAGGAGAAGGACGGAGTTCCTCCTGGCCATGACATTTCGTCGGACTTCTCAAGCAGAAAAGCACAAATGGCTTTTCTGTATTAACCACACCCCTTTCCAATTTCCCAGCCAATCACACAAGAGTTCTCAGACGGTCCGTGAGAAGAAGGGTTCGCCCGGATGACGTGTGCGGGACTCCCAGACCAGCGCAGCAGGAACGAAGATCTCGCGGCGCATGTAGAGGCCTTCATGGTTCCATAGCTCTCACTGTTAGACGACATTTAATCCATCAAATACAACGAAGAGGTTCCAGGTTCTCCCGCCTGGGTTCTCTCCGGGTTCTCCCTCCTGGGTTCTCCCGCCTGGGTTCTCTCCAGGTTCTCCGTCTTCTTCCCAGCATCCAAAAGCAGTCGGAAGTTTCATTGAAGACTCTTAAGAGGGTGGATGGTTGGATGTTTCTACCAGTGACCCTGTGATTGATAGCTGACCAATCCAGGTTAAACCCCGCCTTTGGCCCAACGTCAGCTGTGATTGGCTCCACCGCAAGATCCCACCGCCTTATTTGGAATCCGTCATTCGGTTTATTTGGTTTTATTCAATTTCGGAGCGACGGAAAATCTGATGGAAACAAAATTGCGTTGGAGCTCCGAGAAGCTGGTCCTGTTTATGTGACGGCCATATGGATGTAATGATACCCTGCATAACAAGCAGATAGGATTACACACGCACACACACACACACACACACACACACACACACACACACACACACACACACACACCGACACGTTGCGCATCACATGCCAGCGAGCGGAGGATCAGAGTGCTCGGCAAGTGCGGCAGTGAATTAAAGAACCTGAAAAAAACACTTCTCGTCAGCACGTGCTTCAAGCAATGATGCTGTAAAGAAAGGTGTCTACGTGACCTTTGACCCGCAGATGGTCGTGTCATGTGTTGACCTCTGAAACTGTTAAAGTCTACCCGGAAAACACCGCAAAAAAAAAATTGGGCGAATAGAATTGGTTTGCGTCTGAAGGCTAAGAGTACTTTGTGTGTGTCCGTGTTTGTGTGTGTGTGTGTGTGCGCGCGTTTGCGTGTGTGTTTGTTTACAGAAAGATTAAGGTGGTGGTTGTTGGGTTATTTTGTATCAAGACCTCATTGTATTCAAACATACTAAATACATCAGCCGTCCCTTGATATATTCTTTATCTTAACATATGCCTTACCTTAAAATATCTCTTAGTCCTTACAATAATACTATGTACCTCATCTAACATGCCTTACCTTGACATATGCCTTTTACCTGAATGTAAGTGCAAATATACACTTTAGCTTAACATATGTTTCACTTTAATATACAGCTTAGTTAAATGTATACCTACCTTTACATATCCCTCAGTCTAAACATAGGCCTAACCATTATATATACCTTACTTTAACATAAACCTGAGCTTAACATAAGGCTAACTGTAACTTATTTAACACATGCCTTACCTTAACATATTCCTTACCTTACTGTATGCCTTTAACATACTTAGTTTGATATGAGACTCACGTTGACAAAAACCTTAGCTTAGCATATGCTTTTCTGTCATTTGCACCTTAGCTTAACATATGCCTTACCTAAACATATCCCTCGGTCTTAACATATGGCTGGCCATTACAAATACCATCCCATAATATATGCCTACCTTACCATATGTCTTTCCGTAACGTACGCCTTAGTGTAATGTATGCTTTAGCTTAACCCATACCTTAGCTTAACATATGGCTAACCTTAAACCATGACTTACCACAACATATAGCTTTAGTTTAACCTATGGCTAATCTAAAACATGCCACACCTTAACCCACAAAGGTATCAAACTCTGGCCCATACCAAAATATAAAGCCATATATAAAGCCATACCAAATGACAATGAGAGCTGGCCCGCAGGTATTATAGCACACAGCACATGTACCACTAATACTGTGTTTTGGCGCGAAAATTACGACAGGACCTATAAACGCCCTCTCCTCTGTTGACAGTATTCATATAGGCCTTATGCTAATACTGGCACCGCACTACCCTCCGAAAAATGGGGAAAAGAAAGGCAGAAAACAGGAGCTTTCTGGACAGGTGGGAGGCAGAATATCTGTTTACATACGTAGAAGACACACCTGCTGGTCTTGTATGAGGAGCCAATGTGTCTCGAACCAAACAGTGCAACATCAACATAAGAAATGAATACTGTTGTGTTTCTTAATTCGAATTTCGATTTTGCATGTGTGCAATATCAAGTTATATATTGTATGGTATTAAGCTTTGCTTTTTCCATATTCAGTTTTAAAGCAAAACTTGTTTGAAATGGTTCATTGTTACATCTGGGGCAAGATTTTTTTTCAATAAATATCAATGTTGGCCCACTACTGTGTTCCAGTTTTGAATTTTCAAATACTATGTATTTGAGTTTGACACCCCTTCCTTAGCATAACATATGGCTAACCTTAACACATGCCACACCTTAACCTATACCTTAGCATAACATATGGCTAGCCTTAACATATGCCACACCTTAACATATGCCTTAGCATAACATATTGCTAGCTTTAACACATGCCGCACCTTAACATATACCTGAGCTTAACCTTGGCTAACCTTAACACATGGCTCATCGCAACATGTGCGGCCATGCTAGGTCATGTCCCCGAGTAACATTGATGGCTGCTGCTCAGAGCAGTTTTCCACTGAAGTTGGGCCTGTGTGTTCAAAAGTTTCAAAGCGCTTCGTCATTAAGTGGAAAAAAAAATAAATGACGAAATGTCCGAATTTGAAATCCAAATTTAATCTGTTTTCCTGATGGAGGTGAAGGTTGGCTGCAATTCACTGACAAACTGCCTGCAAAAAAAAGGTAGAGAATGTTATTACATTTATTTTTTATGTTTTTTTCTGTCATAAAGGAAAAAAAAGTCCTGCCAGAAAGATAAAAAAAATAAGAAGCAATTATGTGAAAATATTAAATGAAGGAACAAAAGCATTGCCAGATGAGACTCAAGTTTCGGGTGAAAACATGAAGGGAATGAATAAAGAGCTTTTGATGCCAAGTGGCACTTTGGCTGTTTGCAGGTGAAACACAATGAGCTCATCCAGGAGATGGAACATCCGACCGCAGGGCGCATCGCTGTGTCTGGTGAGCGCGCAAACACACACACATATACAGGTTGACCGTTGACAAAAATGTTTGCGGAGGCAAATGAGGGTTAATGGTAGGATACATGACAGGTGTCCCGTCCAGTGTTAACCCCGCCAAACCTTTCGCCAAATGAGAACTGTGATTGGTCCCTTCGCCGCCCTCTATGCAGGAAAAATAGTACAGACAGGAAGAAGATGAAAAAATGATGAAAAAGACAGTATGAAAAGATCAGTGCCTTCACTTGGAAAAGTTGATTCGGAGCACGTCACTAAACCGCTTCCGAGCCGTTTGTGGGAGAAAGAAGAGGAGGCAGAGAGGAAGCTGCTGTTTGCCTCCTTTCATTTCAGAGGGAAGGACGGCGATCAACAGGAAGCACCGCTGATTTCACACATGCATGCACAGACACACACCAACATACACACACTGGCACACACCCGCGCACGTAGACACTAACTGGCCCGGCACACATGGGGCGCACGTCGGCCCAGACAAACACATGACACACACACACACACACACACACACACACAAAGGACACAAGCACACAATTTAATGTACCAGCACAAACCCGCACACACACACACTGGTCAAACAACAACCCAAACACACATTAAGAGCACATAAACACACAGGCGTAGCGGTACACACCCTCACTTACACAAAACAACACACTGACACACACATAGATATATACATACGCATGCATATCACACACACACACACACACACACACGCACGGGTTAAACAGTCATTCAAACATACAAATATAAGAGCCATAAACAAACAAATCTGCACACAACCTCACACAAGCGTGCGTAAAACACTCGGTCACACACACATACACACACGCACACACATGCACACACACACACACACAGGCATATCAGCCTGAACGCACAAAGAAGGCGCACTTACAGTACCTGCAGCACACACACACCAACCTGAACACACACACACACAAGATGCACCTCCTCTCACCAGGCTTTTTCTGTGTTTTTTTTTTTTGTTTCTTTGCACGTTGTTCGGACCTGAGGCGGGGCGACGAGCACGAAAACGTGCCGCGCACATCATCCGCCTTCGCCTCCCCGACCGCCACATTCCTCCCGTCGGAGCCGCGAACAAAAAGTCCTCATTAATGAAATTAAAAGATTAGGTTTGTCCCGAGGGCGGCGCTGGAGCGAGTGAACCCGGAATGTATGAAGTAATTAGGGCCCGAGCAGGAAGCGGCGAGGAGGCCTCGCGGAAACCGGAGGAAATACTACTGGTCGTAGAGCTAATATTAGTATAAATATCATTTTCTAGCCAATCGGATCTCATTTCTGGAGCTCGTGGAACAAATGGCACCTGGGCTTTCACGCCGAGGCGGTCCTGCTGGCTCCGCCCACGGGAAAATTAAAAACAAAAGGAAGCCCCTTCTCCCCGCTCCGCTGTCGATTGCGGCGGGCGTGAGGTGGCGAGACGGGCCGTCGAAACCCTGACGGGATTTCCGCCATTTTTATTTTGAATTTTTAACAATTAGATTTAATTTTTTTTTTTTCTTTTCCCTCTAAAGTTGCTGCTGCAACACCCGAATTTCCCCTTTGGGGATCAATAAAGTATTATCTTATCTTATCTTAATTCGCATTTCTTGTTGTTTTGTTCTGAATTTTAATTTTCAATTGGAGTTACATCCCTGTTTTTTAATTTTCTGTGTTTTTTCCATTTATTTATTCTACTTTTTAAAAAAAAAAAAACCATTTTACTTTGACTCTTCAAGCCATTAGAGCAGGGCAATAACTGCTAACTGTCAATTCTTAGTTATCAGCCATCTTTATTTCTCTATTTATTTGTTTGATTTTCTTCTTAGTTTTTTTCATTTTATTTTTTAATTTCTACTTTAATTTTGGTTAGTACTTTTGTATATGAATGAATATTCAAATATACACTGTATTTGGCTTTATTGAGTTTGTCTGAATTCTGAATTCAGGTCTGAATTCAATATTATGTCATTTTAATTTGGAACACGTTTCTGAATATTTTCTTGCAATGTCTTTGTTTTCTTATTTTTTTTCCCCCATACAGTAAATTCTAATTGTCATTGTCATTTGTTTTCATTTAATTTCACCTAAAAAAAAATTCTATTCAAATTTCACTTTTTAAGACACGGGGGGGGTCACGGCAATATCCTCCAACTGATAATTCTTATCGTCATTTGCCATTTTTATTTATTTATGTTTTCTGATTACTACATCTGGTAATTAGCACCAATCATAGACATATATGTGCCTTTATTTAGTCTGTTTTTTTTTTTATTTAAATTTAAAAAAATGTCGATGTATCCTCTATCAGTGGTTCTTAAGATGTTGGAGGTCCTGAACCCGACCCGTTTCAGACGGGCATTCTCCCAACCCTTCTTCATAGGAAAAATAAAATGTGATTTTTCTTTTTCAAAATCAAATAGGTAAGTACAGTGTGCTCCAAAAATGCGGATTTTCCGTTTATGGGTTAAAGAAATATTATTTCTTTTAAAAACCAGAGCTCTGAATAAAAAAATGAAATCTCTAAAAAAAAATCTCATAAAAAATGATTTGCATTCTTTTCAACCCATGAAATATTTTTTCATGCGCTATTGAGGGATACATTTTTAAAAAATTGGTTCGATTTATATGGTACTGGGGTTATAAATTCCAGATTTTTTAATAAATGCAAAATGACAACATATCTTTCAATTATTGTTAAGTTTCAACTAGTTTTTGTTTTATTTCCCTCCTTTTTTGAACGAATTCTTGACCTCCGCCGAACCTGACTCACCAAACCCCTGGGGTTCGATGGAACCCAGGTTAAGAACCACTGTCCCTCATATTTATATATATATATATATATATATGGAAATATATATATATATGTATATATGGAAATATATATATATATGTATATATGGAAATATATATATATATGTATATATATGGAAACGTGGTGAGTTCATGGCCTCGGGCTGGGTGCAGGCGACTGGGTGGTCGACCGCGGGCGCCGTGTCTGAGCCGGCGTTCCTGCAGCGGCGGGCGGATAGAAGGCACCGGTGGTCTCCACTCGTCTTCTTCTCTCCTTCCACTCGTCTTCCACTCGTCTTCAGCTCGTCTCCTGGACCCGCCGAGGTCCCGGAGCTCCATAGACGGGGGAAGAATCCAAGAAATGCGGCGGATGAATAGAGGGATTACATAATCCCATTGTTTAATTAATTGTCCCTGACGACCTCACCGAGAAACACACGCACACACACACACACACACACACACACACACACACACACACACACACACACACACACACGCGCACATACACAGAGGAGATCTTTGATTTATCAATCAATGATCTCACACCTTCACCCATTTGTGTCTTATGTACTGAATTCGGCCCAATCCACGCTAATGGAATCCGTGACTGAGTGTCTA
>CAAKHD010013139.1:54703-67203 GCA_901007705.1 Fistularia tabacaria | reverse complement strand
CATACAAACGCCCTCTCGTTCACCTGTCATATTGAGACATACAGCTACTCGCCCTCTAATTCACAAGCCCATTAGATACCTACAAGATTCACCCTCTCATTCAGACGTCATGTACGTCATGACGTCATTCGCATAGACGTACAACCACCATCTCCTTCATGGGCCATAAGAGGAGAATGCAACATTCAAGGATTCAAGGAATTGATATTGTCATATCAGCACTCCTTATAGTTTGGGGTGCGAAATTAGTACCCAATTTCAAGCCATAAAAAAATAAAAATAAATAGAAGAGCAAATATAAAGATCTAAACAAGTAAGAGCGACAATTTAGCAACGGCTGAAGTTAGCCCTGTTAGCACTAAATCTATATGTGAAAGCAAGGAGGTCGTTTGAATTATTATTGCACCTGTGATAATGACGCTCTTATTCATGCATCTTATAGACATACAGCCGCCCTCTCATTCACCTTCATCGAGAGACAAACAACCCTTCACCCTCTGATTCACAAGCCCATTCGTAGATTTACAACATTCACCCTGTCATTCACACGTCACATATACATGCAAGCATCCCCTCATTTACCCATTATTTAGAGACGTGACGAACCTGCTGTATGTTTGGGAATTGTGGGAGGAAACCGGAGAACCCGGAGGAAACCCACGCAGTCACAGGGAGAACAAGCAAACTCCACATAGAAAGACCTCCAGTCGGAATCCAACCAACGCTTTGCCGCGAGGTGGAAGCGCGAACGGCCGCGGAACCAAAATAAACCATCATCTATTTTCTGTTCTGCATCCGTCTAAAAAGAAGCGACCACAGATCGATAATGCCCTATTTAGGGAGATGGGAGTGTAACGGGCCACAATACCGCCGGGGCCTGCTGGCGTAATTCCACAACACTTTTACACAAAACCGTCCATTCACGAGCTGCACGCCGATCCTCATTTACACAACCGTCTCCAGGAAGCCTCGGAGCCGGGGCTTCAGCCAGACTTCCGGACACCACCGAACATCAGCTGCTTTTAAGTGTAATCTTGTCCGAGCTTGAGTTACTACGTAAACATGTCCTCAATGGTTAAAGACTGAAGTCACGGGAAGGGGTGATTTTTATCGGACCTCGGGGTAGCTGTACTCCCTCAGATCCTTTCGGAGAAGCCGGACATTTAGAGTGCTCGGGTTGAATGTGTTCACTCGTTGACGGGATTCCGCTGTGCGCCCTGGAAGTGGATGACGCATAGCGGCTTTGACATTAGTCACAATTTCAGAGCGAGATGTCAACGACAAATGACGAGGAAGATGAGAATTATACCATTAATTTCTGTTTTTTTAAAAGCCCGCATCTCCACGTCTGCGTCTCTGAAAGAGAGGACGTCTACTGCTGCTTCTGCTTTTCATAAAAACTTAAATGACTTTACGCGAATGCGGTGGAATGTTCGATTCAGAGGGTCTGGATTTGGTCCCTCGGGTTATGTAAGAGGACAGCCATACCCGCCGCAGTACGTAATCCCTGCACAGACGAGAGCGCTGTTCCTTGGGCGAAAATTCTGTTCCGTCTCATCAGCGTCACACACAAAACATGTTCGACGGTCATCCCCTTATTTTCCGCGAGTTTTCCCGCCGCGCTTCTGTGATTCAGTCAAATTGCCTGTTATTCACCGATGCTGTAGTTTTGAGTCAGCCGCCTCCTCTCAAAACCACTTCTCCTTTATTTTTTCCCTAAAGATTCCCAGTTCCCCATCGACATTACCCCTGTGAAACGGGACCATGACTTCCTGGACAAGGACCTGGTTGAGCCTCTTTGCAGGTGAGCAGATGGTGGACTGACACCGACACACGTGGTGGAGGCCAATCCATGAATCCGCCAGTCGTTCTTGGCCGGAAAAAAAACAAAACAAAAAGCATACAACTTCGGAGGCATCGCCTTATGGTATATTTGTTTTAAAGTGTTGTTTAATAGTGATTTTTTTCCCATTGAGCATCTGTTCTTCCAGCTGTCGCTCTAATGCTGGACTGTCCAATTCAATGAATGCCAAATTTAAGTAACAACGCGGCGTAGCCGTATTCGGTGATTTCCTGGAGAGGGTTAAGTGCATAGCAGTGCAACAAGTCAACAACTGGTGGTTACGTATGACTGCATTGTGTGGCAGGACGGTTAACATTTTCAAACAGATGAAAACAGCACTTCAGTTGGCACGGTAACCACAGCAACCGTCCCGAGAGGGTAGCGGGGGTGGGGGTGGGGGTGGGGGGGGTATGAGGGTGCCTCGCACCACTCAATGTAGTGTGACTCTAAACAGGCCTAAAGCAACTCATCTGAATTCCAAACTAGCCACGGGATAAATAGAAGACAATTGGAAACAGTTCCAGCTTCAACGTGATTTTGTCCATGACTTCACGGAATCTCTATGGTAACATAAGGATGGCTTTGTCTGAGTTACGCCACCACAGCCTTGTGTGCGAAAATAAATACCAACCCCACATACTGCGGCGTTTGTTAGAATTGATATTTCATGTAAGTGTGCGCTCTCTCTGATCCGCCTCCTATTTTAGAAACTACATTCAAAGCCCTTCAAGCCTTTGGAAGAAAGCGACCCCCGTCGAATAAATCCGCCCTTCAGTGGAGTCCCGCTATCAACGGGAACAGTTCTGGGAACTTGCTCTTCATCCCAGGCCATTTACTGTCACAGAGAAATACTGTCACTCTGTAAAGTGACCGAGGCCCAGTGTGCTGGAGTGTGTTTTCTTATGCCGTCATCTTTTCCCCCCGGCGCTATTGTCGGCTCACGTACGGTTTTTAGTACTGTTACTTAATATGTCCCGGCTTGTCCGTACACCCAGACCTCTAATTGCTGGGCACACGCTCCAAGGGTGTATTGTTTATGCCAACTTGATTTCGGGAAATGCGGCGGATTATTCTTTGAAAAAAAAAACAACACAACAAAGCTTCCCGTGTCACTCCGAGACCATGAAATATGATTTTGTAATGATTTCAGGCACGCAGCCGTATCGACGTGATGAACACTCGTTCCATCGGGGGAGGCGATTGAGAGACGCGGGCGGCGTGCTTGGAATGACATCGCGGCTAAATCTGTCGCTTCACCTTTATGAGCGTTAACACATGCCACCTTTTCCGAGTCACAATCGCTTACATCCAGCTCTAAGTGAGAAAGACCAGATCAACCAGTAATTGCTGTTCATTGGTTTTAGGCTGCTGTAACGTGGACAAACTGATTTTCCCCAGGGTCTGGCTGTTCATCCACGACAAAAGCTGATCAGATTAAGACCTAAATAGCAGATAGCATGTGGGTTATTTCTGGAGCACTCATTAAGAGACTGCTCCTGTGCTTTTTTTTTTCTTTCTTTTGTTTGCTGGGAGATCAATTTTCCTTTTTGCTTTCTTCAGGCGACTCAACACCTTGAATAAATGTGCCTCTATGAAGCTGGACGTGAACCTTCCGAAGAAAAAGGTAAGTGTTAACACGTTGGTCCAACCTCCCCATCTGTAGCCGCTTGCGGACCGAGAAGAGGGATGAACGCAGTTCTGAGAACCGACGAGCTTGAGTTTCGTTCCAGG
The DNA here is from genome assembly GCA_901007705.1 of Fistularia tabacaria. Classification (NCBI taxonomy): domain Eukaryota; kingdom Metazoa; phylum Chordata; class Actinopteri; order Syngnathiformes; family Fistulariidae; genus Fistularia; species Fistularia tabacaria. Next base: position 63,629 of record CAAKHD010013139.1, on the reverse strand, counting down.
GACTGCCTTCGTCCAGGGGAACCTTTTCAGTTTTGCTTTTGCACAGGCAGTAAGGGACCACGGTTGGAACCAGTGTGGCCTTAAGTTCCATATTCAAAAACAAACATCCCCGAAGAAGAGGAGAACGATGGGGACAACACGTAGAGCGAAGTTGCCACGGCAGAATAATCGTGGACTATAAAATGGGTTGAAGTGTTTTTATTTTGTCCCTGGACTGCTTTGCCGTGTGGAAAAACCCTGCCGTTAGCTAACTCCGTACTTATTTTGGCCAAAATGTTGATGTTCCGCTGCGAGTCCTGGAAATCTCCCTGTGGCATAGCAGGCCAGAAGAGCTTGGACCTCTTCGTCGGTCCGTTTTCGTGCTGGCTCTGTCCATTTTGTCACAAGTCGAGTGAAAATGGCACTCCGCGACAAGTATCTGCGTGGCTAATGAGTTCTACAAGTCACCAAGCACCTACATCACGAGTTCCTATGGAACCCTAAAATGACCCTGGCTTGGTAGGAGCTAAAGCCCACGGTCCCTAGTTCCTTTGCTGTCTGAATGCACGAAAAAAAGGCGCCTGAAAAAATTCTAGGAACTTCCAAAAGTTCCTACGGTACGAAAGAGGTCTAACGACCCCAACGCATTGATGGTTCGGCTTTAACTTCCAGGCGATGCACATTCGCTGAGTGGCATACTGCGGTTGTCACTGTAACACAGATATTGAGGTTTTCCAACTCACAAAGGTCCTTTTGTATCTGTCCCCGGTGTGGAGTGAAGCCCGTGGTCTTTTTCCACATCCCGGTGCATGTTTGCAAAGCTATTTTTAAAAATGGCCATCTGAGTGGCTCTCTAGTACCGTGGTCTGATTGCATAATGTTATTATGTCTGTGCAGACACTTCCGCCAGCTGCTTGCGTCATACTTTGCACTTAACTAAGAAGACGTGAATAATGTCGTCGGTGTAATCGTTCAAACCGAAAAGGCGTTTTGTCGGGAACAATATTTTTGGCATCGCTTGATGAGATTTGCCCATTTTCTCATTTGTCATTTTTAAATCCAAACCATCCAATTTTCAGTTAAACTGCATCTTTAAGGACACTATACTTGGAAAAAAACAAACAGAGATGCCTCGGTCGTTTTGTGAAATGATTTAATTTATGATATTGTGTTGTTTTTTTCTGTCTTGACTTAGAGTGAAGATTCAGATGAAGAAGACCTGTTTGCCATCAGCGACAAATGGACCTTTGAGTGGAGCAGTCGGCGCTGGTCCAGGTTGCAGGACATTGACAGCCTGCTGGAAAAACAGGAACACAGTCGGTCCACTGGCGACGTGCCTTTGAGAATCACCACCAGCAGTGAAAGTGTTCTGACGGACATCAGCGAGCCCGAGGTCTCCTCTTTACACAGCGGGAGCAGCGGCGGCAGCGGCCATCGAGGCCTCAGCACAGAGGACTCCGACTGCTCCAACCGCACCTGCTCGGATTCGATAGCGATGCCAGACTCTACTTCCCTTACAATGTCTCACATCCCCAGAGACATTGCTCACTTTGGCTCCCTGCCTAACAAACATGGCAAGACGAGTCGCACCCGTGCCAAAGACTTCCTGAAACGCATGGAGACGTTGCGCTCCAGGGGAACACTCAGGAGGGGCCGTAAGACGTTAGTTATTAGCTCTCCGATGCTGCAGCAGGAGGCCAAGGCCCTGAAGACACTGCGCTGCGTGGAGATAATAAACGGAGACGGTGACGCCCAAGAGCAGCCATCTCAGCTCCTGCCGTCCCAGTCCAGCAGCGAGGGTAGCAGCCATTCCAGCGGGAGCGCCGGCAGCACCCCCAGCCTGAAAGAGCGAAAACCTTACCGGGCCGACCACAAACGCAGTGGCATGTATTTGGAGGACGTAGACATCTTCTCAGGCACCCAAATCAATAAGGTTGCGGAACAAAACCGCAGAAACGAATTCTGTTCCTATGAGGACCTAGTGGTCCACATCCCGAAAGACCACAAGCCAGGAACTTTTCCCAAAGCGCTCTCCATCGAGAGCCTGTCGCCGACCACCGGGGCTTCCATCAACTGGCACACTGGCAGCATGCACCTAGACTCCCAGCTGATTTCGTGCAGAAAGGAATCCAGACCTGTCACCCAGTGCTGCTCCAGAGGGAGCCGCATCAGCGTGTATGACAACGTTCCCGGCTCCCATTTGTACGCCAGCACCGGAGACCTGATAGACCTGGAGAAAGAAGACCTCTTCCCTCACTTGGATGACATTTTGCTGCACGTCAACGGTCTGCAGCAGATCGTCGACCACTGGTCCCAGAATGTGCTGCCCGAAGAAGAAGGGGTGTCAAAGGTGGAAGGGGTCAGGGAAGATACGTTAGACCACCAGTCTTCAAGCCAGATCACGCTGGACTTTGAGGTGGACTCCGTGATGGAAAGTCGAACGACGCCTACCGACGGGGACAGAGACGGAGTGTCTCTTGCAGAGACGGAATCTACACGGCTCAGGGAAAGGAGGGACTCTGGAGTAGGTGCCTCACTGACACGGCCCAATAGGTAAGGGTCAACTTAAACACACTGAACACTCGGCAAGTTGCTTTCTTTAATTTGCACAAAGAGCCGAAACGGCTTCTGTGGATAACAAATATGTATGTGTTTTGTTGCATTAGGTTACGGTGGCCGAGCTTTCAGATATCCAATCGTCTAAGCCACTCAGTTGCCTCACTGCAGATCACTAACCAGTCAGCGGGTCAGCTGAGTTTGTTACAAAAGTTCTCTCTGCTGCGTCTCACCGCGATCATGGAGAAGTACTCGCTGTCGAACAAGCACGGCTGGACTTGGTAAGTCCCTTTTTAAACTTCTTTGCTCGGACAGTTTTTTGGGGACAAAGTAAAAGTGGGTGGTGATGTTTAGCGTGTTTTCAATCCCGCCTCCCAGGTCCGTCCCAAAGTTTATGAAAAGGATGAAGGTACCGGACTACAAGGACAAGAATGTGTTCGGAGTTCCGCTCATAGTTCACGTACAGCGTTCTGGACAGCCACTGCCCAACGGCCTGCAGCAGGCCCTGCGGTACCTGAGGAGCCAGTGTCTTGACCAGGTCAGCCACAGCACAAACAGCATACTCGAAGCAAAGACAGGGAGTGACGAGGATACCGAGAAGGTACTGCGCAGCGCGGTGACATTTTTTTAACAGCGTCTGTTTCGCTTACAGGTGGGACTTTTTCGCAAATCGGGGGTGAAGTCGCGAATCCAAACTCTGAGGCAGTTGAACGAGACTTCTCCGGACAACGTGAACTACGAGGACCAGTCCGCCTACGATGTGGCCGACATGGTCAAGCAGTTTTTCCGAGATTTACCGGAGCCCCTCCTCACCAGCAAGCTCGGGGAGACCTTCCTCCACATCTACCAATGTAAGGACGTCTTTTTTTATGTTTTGAGGCTTTGTTCAATTTTCAATCGATCAAGTTTTTGCCTCCCGCTTGTTGAGGTCCTGAGATCAGGGAGTCACATTTGTTGTTGTTGTTTTTGGCCATAATCATCATTCTAGACATACATTTCTTCGTTGTCCTTCTTCTTTTCCTTTCAGCTGCTCCCTTCAGGGGTCACCGCTGCGAATCAACTTCCTTCATCGAATCCTCTTCTCTCACACCGACTAACTTCACGTCCTCTTTCTCTTCATCCATAAATCTTTTCTTTGGCCTTCCTCAGGGCGTCTTTTCTGGCAGTTCCAACCTCGACATCCTTCTCCCAATTTATTCACTATCCCTCCTCTGCACGTGTCCAAACCATCCCAGTCTGACTTTATCTCCAGAATATCTAACATGCGCTGGATGGACTCATTCGAGACCCTATCCGTCCTCCTCACTCGCAAAGAGGACCTCAGCGTCTTCATCTGCGCCTCCTCATCTCCGCTTCCTATCTTTTCCTCAGTGTTACTGCCTCAGTGTACACCTTTCCTTTTATTCTGGCTGACAGAAGAATCTAAGGACATGAAATCTGTAAAATATCAGTTCGACGACTAGATCGTAGTGCGACCGAGACACGGACGTAAACAGAGTTAATATCTCGGCCGTTTTCATCCCCCACATTTTCTGTCGGGATTCTGCTTAAGAAAGGGGGGTTTTCATTTTCTCAGGAACTTTTGTTTTTTTTCCAATTGTTAATGACTGCATTACTAAAAACAACTCTGTTTTCTCATTCGCACAGACGTGCCAAAGGACCAAAGGCTGCAGGCCGTGCAGGCTGCCATAATGCTGATGTCAGACGAAAACAGAGAGGTGTTGCAGACGCTTCTTTGTTTCCTGAGTGATGTCACATCCTCCGTCGAGGAGAACCAGATGACACCGATGAATATTGCAGTGTGCCTGGCCCCCTCCCTCTTCCATCTGAACATACTCAAGAAAGACAATCTCTCTCCTAGGTAAAGCCTAGCGTTGTTTTCGTCGTCTTCGCCGCGGCTTGGCGTCCGCGACGCCCGGTCAGTCCGCCGGCCTCTGCCTAATGAACATGCTCGCATCCCCGTAAACTCCCGGATGATTACCTTAAGCCGCGACTCCATAAATGCAGACATAAAACGGGGTGCGGGATTTTCTCTGCCCTCGGGGGTGCAGTAGATTACTCCTTCCCTGGTCCACTTTTATAAGGACAGGGAAGTCTTTTTAAAGCTAAATGTTTTATGAGATCACGCTGTGTACAAACAAAGCTGAGTTCTCTAATTTACCACGTCGAGACGGTTGGTTTGAGGATCAAAGAGGTCCCCCGCAGAGCGCAGGATGGGTTTTATATACTGTGCCGGGACTTTGACCGGGGGATTCTACCCTCCTAATAAGATTTTCGTCCACATAATCCCCAGGGCCATGCAGAAGAAGTACGCCACTGGCCGACCGGACCAGAAGGATCTGAATGAGAATCTAGCAGCGACGCAGGGTCTGGCTCACATGATCATAGAGTGCAATCGTCTCTTTGAGGTATGGGACTCCTTTCAAAAAGGGAATGATGCAAGAATTTCAAGCTTGGATGCAAAAACCCAGACGCCCTCCCGATGTTGTTTGCTAACCGCGTGCCTCTAAACACCCATTAGATCCCTCATGAAATGGTTACTCAGTCGCGTAATTCGTACGTGGAGGCCGACTTGCACGCGCCGACGCTTGATGAGCTCTGCAAGCAGCTGGAGGACGATGATGGGACATACCAAAACCATATGGAGGGGAGACTTCAGAACCTGCTCAAAGAAGCCCGGGAGAAGGCCAAACACTGGGTGTCCTGCAGCAGCTCTGACAACACGGAGCTGTACTATAAGAAGGTTGGCGGTCGTTGTTTTGACCTCCTTGAATTTTTTTTTTCGCGGCAAGTCGGATGCCTGATACTTAAATTCGATATTTTGCTTCATGCCGCGTCCAGGTGGGAGACGGAAACCCGTTGAGACGCTGGAGGGTTTCCGTGGAGGTGGAGGCGCCGCCGTCAGTGGTGTTGAACCGCGTGCTGCGAGAGCGCCACCTGTGGGATGTCGACCTGCTCCAGTGGAAAGTGTGCGAGACACTGGACAAGCAGACGGAGGTGTTCCAGTACGTCCTCATCCGAATGCCCCCCCATCCCAGCAGAGATTTTGTGGTACTCAGGTGAGACCGGCAGGCATTGGTTTTTACACTCAACTACGCTCAGAGTTTTACTTCCGTTTGTTTTCTCAAACGTTAAAATGGTATTTTGCGCGTGCCTTTCCAGGTCGTGGAGGACAGACTTGCCCAAGGGAGCATGTTCCCTAGTTTCCGTCTCAATAGATCACGAGGGCTGTCCGCTTTTAGGAGGGGTACGAGCTATCGTCCTGGAGTCCAACTACTTGTTGGAACCCTGCGGCTCGGGAAAGTCCAGGCTAACTCACGTCTGCAGAGTGGACTTGAAGTAAGCAGGATTTTCGTGGCATTAGTTCAGTTTGTGTGTACATCCAAGATACCTGAAGGAGTTCCACGTCCGCGCCGCACGTTCTTGAATGACTGTGTTATTCGTTTCAGGGGACGGACTCCGGACTGGTACAACAAAGCCTTCGGTCACCTTTGCGCCGCCGAGGCTGCACGGATCCGCAACTCCTTCCAGCCGCTCATCACGGACGGTCCGGAGACCAAAATCTGAGACTCCTGTCCGTCGGGCACGCCCGGTAACCATTCAGCCTTTTGACTTCTTACCAGCAGGCACACAAAGAGCGCAGACGAGACCCCCGTAAGGCACAGTTTTTCTTTATGTCAAATTTTTTCCAGAACAAAAATGCGCTGATCATAATTTTGAGCCCCTATGTTCTTGCACAGTCACATTAAAAGACATGCCATAGGTGCTGACAATAATTACTCCATGGGAAATTAATCATCCTACCAATGTCCGTAGAATGAGAATTGAATTTACTTTGATATTGTTAAACCTGCATATTATATTAATTATTATCTTTATTATATTGTGTTATTGTTGCTGTCATCTGTGATGTCATGGACATTTAAGCTCTTAAATGCTTCCGGGAAGCATGTAAATATAATTAACTTCAGATTCAAAGCTATAATTATTATGACGTACACTCAAGTGTCAAGTGTATATAACTGTGAATATAGTGTACATGCACAAAAAGTGTATATATTTGTATATTTGTGAAGGCATTAATATGACATATGTTAATTTACTATATATTGATTCTCCCACTATGTCAGTACTCCTGTTATACACGTGTTAAACTGATGTAAGCTGGTATTACTTTGCTTCAGTATTGTCATTCTTGGAAATGAGTGTATGATTGTTTTGCTGTTTTTTTTTTAAAGAAAAAAACTGTTTGACCTCCTACGGTTGTGAAATGACTCAAGGTGTGACTTGATCACGCCCGCTTCACGGTACAGGATCGCGCAGTTGCCGACAAGAGACCTTTTTCTTTTTTTTCTAAATAAAAGTATCAGAGCAATGACATTGTTTATTTTGCAGTGACTTCACAGCGATGCTGCATTGGTAAGGGGTGACCTGGAGAGATAATGCACCATTAGAGTCGGACTCCTTGTCAGCCGTGGCCTTTTAGTGATCTGGGACAAGAGGGACCTCTATTGGTCGTTTCAAGGACACGCATGATCAGTCAGTCCACGTAGGGAGGAGAAGGATTCTGCTCGTTTCAGAGAAACGTTTGAGATTCCTTTGACTTTGCTTGAAAATTACACTTATCTCAGCAACGAGTTCACTCCCAGGTTAATTTTACCTCATCCGAGACGCATGTCGGTATGTTTAAAAAGGGAGTGTAATACAATGACCCAGGTCTGGGTAAATAGCTGCAATAAAAAAAAAAAAAAAACGATCAACGATAAAGCAATTGAATGAAGTCATAACAATAAATCAGGCACGCGGGGAAGTTATTAGAAAAGTCGATAAACACATAAGAGTCGTGGGATAAATGCGATTGAACACTCCCACGGTACGCGGCATATTTCATGTTGTCCTAGAATGAAGCTGTTCCTCGGCCCGGGTTTCTGGTCCCGACGGTGCAAAACCTCCTACCGTAAAAGGTGCGGGAGGGCGGAGGGGTGAAAACTCCTTCCGTCATGATGGGACTCTGAACTAATCGTGGGGTTTCGGCGAAATACCTTTTGCCGCGGCGCCCTGTCTAGTCGTTCACCGTCCACAGGACGAGGTCACCCTCCGCCACACGCCTTGGGATGAGAGCGAGAAAGACCGGCGGGCGAACACCGGCACGCTCCAGCCTCCTGAGGAACAGAAGCCGGCGCCGTCTAGGACTCGGCAATCTTGTCATTTGTGTGTTTTTCTTTCCAAGCTGATTCAGAGGTCGTTCGCTCCGCGCCGAGGCCTCCGGTCCTTCCGACCCCCCCTCCCTTTCTGCCGCTGCTCTGACTCATTATCGCGAGCGATGAGTCCCGCTGTGTCCCGCCGCGTCCTCCTGCAAACTTCACAATGTGAAGGGAAAACAACTGAAACCTGTCGGTTAGGAAGTCCAGTACCCAGCGGAACATGGATGAGCTCTCAGCTCGATGGCGTCCAAATCATTTTGCGACTATCAAGCGTAGGGAACTTCATTTCGTGTCTGGGAATAAATAATGTTACGTTTTGTGAGAATGAAACGGTGCTGATCGAGTCGGGAGCGGAAACGGATTTCGTTTTTTCTCCTCGGCGGTCATGTTACCAGTAAGCGTCGGGCCATGATGATAACCCTAGAGACTTCTGGAATAGATCAATTTGCAAGATCAAGAAAAAAAAGTCAAAATCATTCTGACGCCTAACTCTTGCAGCGCAGCACTGATTTAATTTCCTTTTTTTTTTCTCAAATGGGAGATATTTAGTTTTGACACAATTCATGAGAGTATTCCGGTCACGTTTTAAAATCCCCGGTTGCCTCTTTGCGCCTGGTCCTAATAGAGAAATCCATTGACGTGGATCAAATCCTGTCAATCAGGCATATCTAGTGATATGAATCAGTTGCCCTGCCAGCCTGAATGGTGATTGAATCCTTTTTTTTCCCTTAAAAGTAGGGTTTTCCAGTAAGTCTGAGCTGTCAAAACTAATTGAAATTGATATTTCTATTTCTCAGATTCCGCACGTCTTTTAAACCCAGTACTTTTAATTTCACCATTATTACCGGATTCACGAACACTGCTCATGTCATTGCAAGCGTTTGTTGGTTTAAAGCCCAGCTGACCGCACCGGAAGTGCCAACCTGCTTCCGCTGAAAACGTACGTTTGTGACGTCACAACCCCCGTGTCTCGTCTCACCTGCTCACCCGTGGGTCGAGAAAGTTTCCGCAGAGTGGGAGAATCAATCAATCAATCAATCATTATCAAGTTTCAAGACAAAGTTATCACATGGCCGCCAGGTGCTGGGTTCAGCCGCAGGCAGGGGGCGTCGCGGCCGCGGACGCGCATCCGGCGGAGCCTGGTCCCCTCTGCCCACGTGTCCGAGTGATGAATACCCTGCTCGTCT
>CAAKHD010013139.1:32151-46579 GCA_901007705.1 Fistularia tabacaria | reverse complement strand
TTGGGGATTTTCCTAAAACACCCCGGCTGGGGCCCCCCCCCCCCCCCCCAAAAAAAAAAAAACGTTGCAAAGAAGACGACATGGACAACATGGAGAACGAAGTTGCAACAGCGTTCATGTTCTGCATGGTGGGAATAATAACCACGGTCGATCAAATGGGTAAAAGAGTTTGTTTTTTTCTCCCTGTACTGCTTTGCAGTGTGAAGAACCTCCACCCTGAGCAAACTCTGGAGCCAGAACAGCTTGGACCTTTTCGTCGGTCCACGTGTTGTTGGTTCTGGCCATTTTGTCGTGAGACAACTGCTAACCGGTGATGGCATCGTTTCTTTTTTTTTTTTTTTTAAACGGCGCTCAGCAAGAAGTATCCGGTAACGGCCGTGGCTTCTGAGTTCCACCAAGCACCTACGGCATATGAGTTCCAATGGAACCGTCAAAAGACCCTTCCTTGGAGTAGCTGCTAAAAAGGTTCTCGGAACTGAGGTTCAAGCTCCCTGATTCCTCTACTGTCCCACTGCACAAAGGAACAGCCTAGTTCCTGAAAAGGTTCGAGGAACTGCAGTGCAAATGAGGCTTTTTAGCGCATAAAAGCCTGGAAACTTTTCTCCACACGGTCCAAGCTGCCGAGACACGTACGTGTCGTTAATCGGGAAAAATGTTTTGTTTCCTTTGCGTAGACGCCGAGCAGAATTCAGCGGCAGCGAAGAGTTTTTGTTCCTCTCAGTGAGGCGCTCTCTCTCTCTCTCTGCAGTTGCCGCCGGCCGTAATATTACTTCCATCATTGCCCCGGCCCTCTCCGTGCGGATACTTAATATGCTGTTGTTAATGGATTTTTAAGAATACTGTTCCGCACCAGGTGAACGCCAGGCATTCGCCGCACTCGATCCTCCATCCGCAGGAGAGACAGCCTCCTCGTCCTCCTCCTTCACCCCCACCGTGGAATATGAAGCTGCAACTGCACGTGCAGCTGCCTGATCTCATTCACTTTCCTACGGGGAGCAACGATTCCGGCTGCGCGGCGCGTGACTGCACCCGGTGGGTGTCGGGGACCGGCGGTGATGACGCGTTTCCGCCGCCGCCGATCGACCTGATCTGTAGGCGGGCACCGGGATTTATTTGTTTTTCATTAATTTCAATTCTTTTTTAAAACTCCCAAAAGGGGAATCGCGCAGTTGCTCCTCATTTGCACAAGGTATAATTCAGTTTACTATTATGCTAATTCAAGGGTGATTGGTTTGAGTTGTGCATCATTTGAACGTTATAAGTGTTGTAGGTCCCTTTCAGGAAAGCCATTTTCAGTTTTTTACAGGTTTAATTAAATCGTTTTTTTAATTTTTTTTTTTTTTTATGCCCCACTCTGTTTAGCCGGCACCCCCATGATTTGCATGCCCACCTCGCCGGGGCGGGTCTGACCCACTAAATTGAGTTGGACCGTAATTAGTTTTATCTATCCCGACTTTGTTTACAATGAACCGGGCGGGAAGGGGATGTTGGAGTTTGACTCGGTAGGGCGAAGTAATTCTTTTTTTTTTTTTTTTTTTAATTATTTTGCACATTGATCTTTTTTTCTTCATCAGGCTCCATTAAGAATTCGGTTTTATCTAAATCGCAATGTCCCGACAATTTGTTGACCGATGATGTTCAGCACCTTTTTTTTCCTTTTTCTTTTTAATTTGTAATGATGGCCTTTTCGCTTGTGCCATGATACGGCAGATATACTGTCAGAGGGGCGAGGCTGCCGAACGTGACCGATCAGCCCGCGCAAATGAAACTGATCCGCAGGCAGCGGCGATATGAGCAAGACCTGCTCCCAGGTGAAGCTGTCACTGGCAGTCAACCAAATTCCAGCCGGTGATTTGTTCTCCCCCCCCTACCGGGAGAAGCCCACTCGCGCAGGCTTTGCTCATTTCTATGGAGATTAGCTGCATCTTTTATCAGGCCACGTGCTTTGCTTGCAGCGCGGCGACAGCCGGTTATTGTAGAAAAAAAAAAAGCAAACAGTGACATCACGGCATTGATGCGGCATGAGGGGAAAGATTTCCACGCAGCTTGGAAGTGGCAGAAATAAGACTTGTGGCCCTGTCGCCGACAACCCTGTGTGATACCTTTGCGCTCGGAGAAAACGTCTCATTTTTATCTGAGCTGCAAGATTTAGTACATCAGAAAGATACCACGAGATGAAAGCCCGGCGTGTAAAATGTTAGAAAATGGTCCAGTTTATATAAATGTGGCTCTCCCTGTGAAAAAAATAAAATGAAAAAAAAAAGCCTCACCACACGGACGAGTGATGTATTCGTAAACCAGAGGGCGAGTGATAACGTGTGGCTTTACTCCGTCAAAGGATTATGTGGAAAAATTAGCGCATCGCCGTCCGAGCTAATTTACTTTCCAGCCTCTTTCCCTCTCAACTGAAACCCTGCTCCTCAGGCCTGATGGATCCGAGAGCAATTAGCGCGGCTTTGAGAATTAAAAAATGGCCAACAACGGTGGGACCGAACACAAGGCGACGGAATTTTACCGGGTCATTTGTTTAATGCGCCGGCTTTTGAGAGCACTGACAGAGAAGTACAGAGAAGGTCAGAGGGAGACGTGTTGTGCCTTCGGAGATGTAGGAAAAAGCATACGACAGGAGCTGCACTGCTGTATGAGGATGTCTGGAGGGGCAAAGAAGTACGTCAGAGGGGTGCAGGACATGTATGCAAGCTTTGAGATGGTGGGACAGAGGAGTTCAAGCTGGAGGCGGAACCATGGAGTTTGATGTTTGCAGATGACATTGTGATGTGTAGTGAGAGCAGGTGGAAGAACATATAGAGAGGTGGAGGTATGGCCTGGAAAGGAAGGAAGAAAGGACAGTTAGTCCACCAAAGCAAGACAGAATTCATGCATGTGAATGAGAGGGACCAAAGTGGAACAATGAGGCTAAAGGGACAGGAGATAAATAAGGTGGAGGACATAAGTACCTAGGGTCAACAGGGACAGGGACCGAAGGACCTGGATGCAGAGCTGGAGGCAGCAGAAATGAAGAAGTTGAGGTTCTCTTTTGGAGTGAGGAGGAAGGATAGGAGCGGGGATGATTCCGTCAGAGGCACAGTACATGCTAGATGTTCTGGAGAACAGATTGAGGTGGTTTGGACATGTACAATGGAGTTATAGTGAAGATCTGGGAAGAAGGATGCTGAGGTTTTAACTGCCAAGAAGACGACCAGAGATGTATTCTTGAGTGAGAGAGGACATCTATGCAGAACAAGAGGCAGGTTGAGAAAATGCAGGTGTAGCATTCAGTTTTATTTTTTCCTGTAACAGTATCTGAACAATCTTGGGCTCATATCATGAGATAACCATTAAAGAAAAAACAAAAGCAAAGTAAAACAGAAATTGGTGAGCGAATTAAACGTCACTTCTTGTAGTAATTTTTAAAGGTTTGCACAACGCAGGTGAGACAGGTTGTTATTGAGGATGGGAGTTAAATTTCATTTGTTTCCAGGTTGTTACTTCATGGTTGTAATCAAGTATATCCATATATGAAAGGAAAACAATGATATAATCACAATATCAGTAGGATATTTTTGTCAATTTTCCACTGAGGTGAGGACACGTCTCATCTGATAAGAGACAGAGAAATGTTCTCTCCCCCCATTTATCTTCTCAGATAAAGCCTAAGTGAAAAAGATGTTTCACACATCCTATGAGGCCTTGATGATTTTAATAAACTTCTTATTCTGCGGGATTTACGATCTCAGTGCACAAAACCCCGAACTTGTGAGCCATTAGTTAGCTTGGACTCGCCTACTCAGACATGCGACTTGTCCTTCTTCTGTTGTAGCGGGATGAAGAGTTCGGAGCCGTCGGCTAATTAAATACAAACTTCCGTCGGGTTGGAAGGAGAGCCAGATAGTAAGCCTGTGCCAGACATTTGCATTTTCAACAAAAATCGCAATTCTTTTTAAACCGCTCATAAGAAACCGGAGTTTCATGTGGAGTTTTCAGTACTGCATTGGTTCTCCGCCTGACTGTAGCAGCTCTTGGAAAGAAAAGTTCCAAGAATGCGGCTCCAAGAACTGTCCAGCTTGAACTTTGTGCCAGGAACAAGCTTCCTGCACAGGCAGTAAGAGCCCACAGTAGGGACCGGTGTGATGCAAGGGTTTATGGGGATGCGTGCCCTAAATGCTAAATGCCAAACTCCAAAACAAGAAGTAGAAGAGGAAGATGACATGGACAACATGGAGAGCGGTCTTGCCACAGTGTTCATGTTCTGCACGGTGGGAATAATTACTACGGACGATCAAATGGATTTAAGCGTTTTTATTTTCTCCCTGCGCTGCTTTGCTGTGTGAAAAACCCCACCATTCACTAACTCTGTGCTAATTTGGCAAACATGTTTATTTTCCGGTGCGAGTCCTGGAAACCCCTCTTGTAATAGCAAGCCAGAAGAGCTTGGACCTCCTCGTCGGTCCATTTCTCGCCGGTTCTGTCCATATTGGCCATTTTTGCACTTTGGGAACTTTTTGCAGTTCCTTGAGCCTTTTCAGGATCTAGTTTTTTTTTGTCCGTTCGGACAGCAGAGGAACGAGGGAACACGGATCTCAGCTCCGAGAACCGTTTTAGGTCGTACTCCTAAGCAGGGTCTTTTTACGGTTCCATGGGAACTCATGGTGGAACTTGGAATCCACGCCCATTACCAGATACTTCTTGCACACCACGGAACGCCTTTTTTTTTTTTTTTAAGTATGCAGAACACGAATTATTACGTCATAACGGATCCCTACAGTGGTCCGTCTCTATCTGTGAGAATTCAACAGTAAAAACTTCCCCTGGATGTGGTTATTTCCTGGAACTGAATTTGAGCAGGACAATTCTTCAGAATTGCTGTGGCAGATACTAAAAGGGTGTGGCCTCTCACGCCGGGACTAAGGGTTGGGTGGCATAGTTAAACCGGGTATGTATTGACGATCCCCAACGTTCTGTGGAGGTTGATTGTTTGTTGGTGTTTGAAGTTTGAACTCCTCCACGCCTCCGCCTTCATTTAACGACTCCGACTGCCGGAGTTCTGGCAGAGTGACCGGGCTACTTGGTTCCAGTACGCGGAGGCAATTTTCCACCCGCGTGGAATCGTGTCATAGGAATCCCATTTTTTGGGGGGTCGTCACGGCGCTGCACCAACAGACCACCGGGCGGTCCATGGAGTTATTGCGCGACACCCCGCTGCGAGAAACAAATTCTCCGGAGATACAGTCTGTCCGCCACGGATCGAGCGGACAGGCTACCTTCCCTGTCCGGTTTGGGCAACGAGTCGGCCGTGGACCTTATTGAGAACATGTTGTCGCTACTGGGATCCGACGATGGCGGATTCCTTTTTCAAATTGCTTTCTTGCGGCAACTTCCGGGGCCCCGTGTACGCGATCCTGGCAAACTCCCGGTGTCTGGCTGACAGCAACTACCGAGGTCTAGCTGTGGAGGCTGACCGCATCCTGCTGACAACCAGGTAGTGCACCATTTGGAGTGTGACATTGGAGCCCCAGCGGACGGCGCCAGGAGACGTGGATGCAGCCATGGTGGCCGGGGTGACCACACCGTGAAGATGGAGGACCTGCCTATGTTTATTCCACCAGTGGTTCGGCAGCAGGACATGGCACCGTGTTTCCCCGTGCATGTTCAGGAGGGCCCGGAAACAGCGAAGCTGGCACTCCGTGGCGGTTGTGTTCATGAGCGGACACACCCAGCTGCTGTTCGTCAGGGACTCGAGGTATGGACTCTGGTTTTTGGTAGACTCTGGCTCAGAGAAGAGCCTGCTTCCCCCAACGCAAACAGGCACTTGGGCCAGAGGCAGCTGCCCGTTACTGAGTGCTGTTAACGGGTCACTTCCGGGTCGCAGTCAGTTTCTGTATGTCTCAGCAGCCGATATTTTGAGTGTGATTTTGTGATCGGCGCCATTACGTTCCCCATCATTGGCTAACGGCCTGTTCGCCACTCAGACTTTCCAGAGGCTCATAGACATGTTGCTGTGGGATCTCTTGTTCATTTTTGTTGATCTAGATGACATTGTGGTGGCCAGCCCGTCGGCTGAGGTGCACCCGGAGCACCTGACGGTTTTTCCGACGTCTCGACGAACATGGCCTCATACTCAACCCAGCTAAGTGCCAGTTTGGTCTGCCGGTGAGTGATGTCTTGGGACACCAAATTTCAACGCAAGGCGCGGTTCCGTTGCCTTCTAAAGTGCAGGTGGTGGCTGATTTCCCTCGCCCAGCATCGGTCAGGGCTTTGTAGGAGTTCTTGGGCATGGTGAATTTTTATAACCGGTTCCTCCCTCACTCTGCCCATCTTCTCCAGCCACTTTAGGGGGCTTTGCGGTCCAGACGGGCAAAGGATGTGGTTGTCTGGACTCCGGAACTGGTTTGCTCTTTCTACAGGGCTGAGTGCACCTTAGCGAATGTGGCCCTTCTTGCCCATCCCGCTCCCACAGCTCCCAAAGCGTTGACGACCGATGCATCTGACATTACCGTTGGGGCTGTGGTTGAGCAGCGGGTGGCAGGCGCCTGGCAGCCCCTTGCATTCTTCAGCTGCAAATTGCGGGACAGTGAATGCAAATACAGCGTTTTTGACCGGGAGTTATTGAACCCGGACCTGGTGCCGAGGCAACGAGTATGTTGACCACAAGCCTTTGACTTTCGCCATGTCACATATGGCAGACTCGCCAGCACCTCCGTAGGTCCAGTGTCCGGTGCCTCCTGACGTCGTAACTGAAGGCCGCCGCAGCCGTTTTGGCAGGTTGATCAGGCCTCCAGTGAGGGACTAGTTGTTGCCCGGAGTCCCTTCTGGGGGTTTGGGGAGGGGCTTTGTGGAGAACAGGGGTCTGGCCTCTCACCCCGGTACTAAGGGCTCGGGACGTGGTTAAACCCGGTATATATTGCCTATCCCAAATGTTTTGTGGAGGTTGATTGTTGGTGAGTCTGCATTAAAGTTTGAACTCCTCCATGACTCCGCCGTCATTTCCTCTGCTACACACAACGCTGCGTTCTTTGGACTT
This sequence comes from Fistularia tabacaria, assembly GCA_901007705.1. Lineage (NCBI taxonomy): Eukaryota > Metazoa > Chordata > Actinopteri > Syngnathiformes > Fistulariidae > Fistularia > Fistularia tabacaria. The sequence continues at coordinate 39,558 of CAAKHD010013139.1, read as the reverse complement.
TGTGGCTTTTCTCGCGAGTTGCAAGAAAACAGTTGACGAGTGACCACAGTAGTCTTTAAAAATGCTGCCCCCGCAGTCCATAAGAAGTGGCAATGGGCGCGGCTTCTGAGTTCCCCCAATTATCCATGTCTTTTGAGTTCCTGTAGAGCTTTAGGGAATCCATTTTTACAGTCTGAGGGAAAATAGTTCTAGGAACTGAAGTCCTGGTCCCTCTGTGGTCTGAATGCGCGAAGAAACGGCCCAGATCCTGAAAAGGTTTTGAGGAACGGCAAAATGTTCCCCCAGTGCGAAAGCGACTGCTGTGCTGTTGTGTTTTGTTGAGGAAAAGAAAATGAAAGAACCCATTTTGGCATGCAAGCAAAGCGCCGCTCAGCGAACGTTCAAGAAGTGCAAATATTTTTCTACCCGTGCTTTAGCACAGCGCTAGCTCTCCAGTGGAATTTGGTTTTCGGATAAGCGCCGTTTCCTCCCATGGCTGCGACCGAAGGACCGTATCCATATATCTTAACACATGCGTGTCGTCAGAGAAAGTGTCAGATTTATAATTCTCCGTCGCACATGAGTCACGAGGCGGTTAATGATGTGTGCTGCGAATACAGATTTCAACATTACGCCTGACAGGGCTGGAGTTGTTGATGGGAGGAAAACGTTATGTTTTCATTTACACCCCACTCCCTTTTAATCTCGAGGCGCCGTCGTCGTCGGCGGAGACTGAGGTCAGCGCGTTCTGCTCACCGCACTCCCCTGATCTTTCCATTTCTTAAATCTCATTTATTTATTTCTTTTTTTTTTTTTGATAAAGTTTTATGCACTCGGTCGGCTGTTTGATTTTCTAGCTCCTGTACAGCGGGGACTTTTGCAATTCCTGTTGATTTGGGGGAATGAGGACTCTGTGGGAGAGAGAGCTCACACTGATTAATACTAACGGATCAGCATAATAAACAAAGACGATCCGCTTTTGCGGCTCATTATCCCGCTTCCCGCATTCTAAAAGGGTGTTTTGTTTTGTTTTTTTTTTTATTTCCGGCTCACTCGGACATTCGCCATCGTCTGCTTTCTTGTTTTTCCACCTGGTTCGTTGCAAAAGAACAGACCAAAAAAAAAAGCCACCAAAAACAAACCATTTTTTTTGAATTTATCATTTCTGTGTTTCACTCAATCAGCATCATGTGATATGAGACTGGGATGTTTTTGTTTTTATTTTCTACATTACTCCGTCGTGCGATGTAGCGAGATTGCAGCAGAAAAACACAAAGGGAAATATAAATAGTCCAGAGTTGCTGTTTACGTGCGCCGCAAACTCCCTAGCTTCATTAAGGGAAATGAAATAACAGCTTTCCTTCTATACAGTCATTAATTTTACATTGTGTTAATTTCTCTACTTATTTTTTTTCTAGTTTGAGACGAGTCTCGTCAAATCAAGTCAGATTTTATTTATTTGGTGTTGAATCACCAAACAGTCTTCTTGCAACACACAGGACTGGACCGCACTCTTTAAAAATGATTTACAGACTGGGAACCTACCGAAGGTGGAGAGAAAAAACAGGCAAGGCATAAACCTTGGATAGATCCCACCTCAATACCGGGGGCCCTCTGCCTCGACCGGTCGGGGTAGAAAGAGAGAGAGAATGGAGGGAGAGTGTAGGAACCAGGCTGTTTTTTCTCGTGCGTCGGAAAGCAGAGGAACTCGGGTCTTTTTATGTTTCAATAACAGTAGCGCTGACAAAAATACAATCTAAAAAAATCATATCACGCGAGAAGAACAGCGACGTGAACATTTAGTCACTACCTCTCGGCGTAGACATAGTAATGGAACTTATTGATTTTTGTGAGGATTTGCGTTTTTTTGAAATGTGAAAAGTGCATTTCAGCTGCTGCCTGATGACAGAAAGCTACACGACTTTAAATACATAAATATTTATATATATATATGTGTGTATATGTGTGTGTGTGTGTGTGTGTGTCCAGGAAGGTTCATTATCATCTTGAAAAACAAATTTTATAAATAGTTCTTGACCTGGTGTGGCCGAGTCCGACTGCTCCGCGATGCTGCCGGGGATTCGTTCTCTGCGATCAAGCCGAACCCTTGATCTTAAGCAAAGGCCGGAGGCAGTGTGTGTGTGTGTGTGTGTGTGTGTGTGTGTGTGCGTGCGCATATGTGTGTGTGTGTCTCTCAGCTTAACGTTATTAGCAGTGCAGAGTGGCGCTGTTCTGAAAGGAACATCTGGCTGGAGAGCCTCCGTGTTGCTCGAGCAGAGGAGGATTAATGCCGTGGCATTTGGTAGAAGATGATTCAGTGTGGAATTAGATGGCCTACATGGAAAGCAGCTTGGGACGGGAGGACAGTCTCACTCCTACCGCCGTCTGAATGCACGGCGGTGAGAAGCCGTGAAGATTGCCGGGACTAAGCGCTGTGTGTCTGAGTGATAATACGTGCTTTGATTCATGTTTGAGTATGTTATCTCCCATATTCCAGCTCGGAGTAGAATTCCCACACTGCGCACGGCCTATATCCGCATTTTCTACACATTGTTGATCGTATTCTGTTTGTTAGCATCGCGGCTTCTGGGTTTGAGCTTTGGCTTCATTTAAAGAAGAAAACTGACGCCCATATCCGCAATAAGACAAAAATCATTTTGATGTGGAAAATGTTGCAAATTTGTAATATAAAACGTCCCAATTCTGACAATACTGTACTGACAATGAACGAGTCAGGCTTGACGGGCTCTTTCCCGCCACATCGGGGCGTTTTTTTCTGACATCCCCCAGTGAAGTTGTGACAGTAGATCTCTCTCATATCCTGTTCAACAAGTTGACCCACGAGCGAGAAGCCGTTCAGTCTATCATTCACACGTTATGGAGACGTTCAACCATTCACACGCTACATGGAGATGCACAGCATTCACTCACTCTCTCACACATCAAAAAGGGACATGCAGTGGAACTGCGGCTTAGGAACTCCCCTGATTACGAAGAAATTGGCCTGCTAACGGAGTTTTCAATCAAATTTTGAATGGAGCTGCAAACTAGCCTCATGGGCCTCAGGTGTCGTCACGGGCTTTCCGTGTTGTGGTGTTTTAGCGCAGCGGCAGTCGTGCATGGCACTCCGCGTTGTTTACATCGTTCATCATTGTGTTCAACTGATGTAAATGTTTTTTTTTTCCCAGTAAGTTAGCTCTCATTGTGGCTCCCAAAAAGGTAAAAGTACAAGAAGTTTCAGTTGATCTGAAGAAGGAAATAATAGCTAAATGTGTTCGCTTTACAGATCTCACCAAGCACTACGACATGGCTAAGTCAGCCGTCTGTACAATCCTGAAGAACAAAGATGCATCCTGCATCCTGCGATGCGATGCATTGACCTGCTGTGTGATAAAATGTGCAGTCGGACCTCAGCTTACGAACTCCCCTGATTACGAACTAAACAGCCCACGAAAGGAGTTTTCGATCAAACCGTGAATTGACCGGCGAACAAGCCCCGGTGCACGGACACACAAACAAAAGAACTCGCGCGCTTTCCGCGTCGCGGCATTGTAGCATAGCGTAGTCGTGCGTGTTGTTTTCATCCTTGTGCTCTCCTGTTATGACGCGTTTTTTCAGCAAGTTGACCCTCATTATGGCTCCCAAAACGACTAAGTGTTAGCGATAGTGGGGTGAGGAAGAATTTAAGAATCAAAGTCAATCTGAAGAAGGAAGTAATAGCTAAACGCGAGCGTGGTGTTCGTGTTTCAGATCTCGCCAAGCACTGCGACTCGATCAAATGCGCTAAAGACGGCTGATGCGGCTAAAGGGCGACCACGTGAACGAAGCAAAGTGATCGTTTGTTTGGATCAATGAAAGACAGCTTGCTGGAGATAGCGTTAGCGAGGGTCTCATGTGCGAGATGGCGCTGCTTTTGCTGATTTAGTGAAGGAAACGCCAAGTACTGGCAAGAAGAGAGAGAACCAGACACACAGTCATAATTTAGACTATCTTTAATTCCTTTCTGTATTTTTGCCACAGTTCAACCCATAAAAAAGTTTCAAAAGAGTACATTATGGTTTTTGTTGCCGCAGAAAGGGTCAATGGGATTTTAATGGGAAATGTTGATTCGGTTTGCAAACATTTCGGTTTGCTCACAGTGTCAAAGAACGAATTAAATTTGTAAACGTCGGTCCTATTGTATCTAGTAACAATGCTGGTTTGATTCGACAGACTGGCGCCAGGGTTTAATACGTCCATGAATGCAACCTTATATTGAAATGTAATGATTATAAAAAAAACAAACAACAAATTGTCCCGCTCAAGAAGGTCGACGCGGTGCTTTCCCCCCTCACAGCGAGAAGGTGCTTGTTTCAATTCCGATAAGGGACCCGTCTGTGTTCCCTTTGGGTTCTCCGGTTTCCTACCACAATCCAAAAACAGCAATGTTTGGATATCTCAATATGAAGTGTGAATGAGAGGATGATGGTTTTTATGTGCATTTGATTTTTGAACCAGGAGGGTGAATGGCTGTTTGTCTCTATTTGTTACCCTGTGCTGAACAGGCGCCCGGCTCTTGGGTGAACCCCGCCTCTCGCCCAGTGACAGCTGGGATAGGCTCCAGCACCCGGGCCGACCTGAGTGCAGGATAAGCAGAACAGATAATGAATGAATCCTCAAGAACGCATCGCTAGCAGCTGTCGATCCATCCAATTTAAGCAACAGAATTCAAAGTGTTTTTGATATCACACTGTTTGGGTAGGCTTTGGTGGAGCAGGCATCCATTGCTTGGCCGTTTTGAATTAAGTTTTTTATTAAATTATTTAATATTAAATTAAATATATTAAATTAAATATTTTTATATTTTATATTATTAAATATTTATTATATAATATACATATATATATATAATTTAATATTATATTATTATTTGTTATTTATTTTTTATAAAATAACTTATTAATCCCTTGTGGGGGGAATTGGTTCCCTGCATTCAACCCATCATGGATGAACCATGAGCCGCTAGCTGCTGCCAAGCGGCGCCAGGGGAGCAGTTAGAGGTTCAGTGTCTTGCTCAACAACACTTCAACACGCTCGGAGGAGCCGGGAATCGAACCAGGAATGTTCCCTCCAGGGATGATCGCTCTACCTCCCGTGCCACGCTGGCCCGATCCCGATTCGGGCGGCCTGGTTAGCATCGCTGCCGCCGCCGCCGTCGCTGCGCCAAATGGGGGAACGTTATCCGATGTGAAGCGCTTTGCAAACGCACGTTAATAAAAAAAAAAATATATTGACCATTTAAGTAACACTGGCTTGCACACACACACACACACACACAGAGACTCAAAGTGCACACACATGTTGGTTTATGTTATCAGGTGCGTCTCCGTGCCTGATAAAATGAACCTGAAATTGTCCTTTTAGATACGTGGATCAAAACAGCGGCCGCTTTAGTTGACATTACTTCCTGTTTTGGCGCGCAACGTTCCGCGCCGCAGCCTCACAATGGTGAGTAGATTGAGGATGACGGGTTGCGTTGATGCCAGTAATTACACAATAAATCAAGTGAGACTGTAATAGAGCCATCGATCACTGCGGCCAGGACGTAGCCAAACCGGCGCGTGCACATGCAGTGCACATGCAAACCTGCATGTGGGGAGGAGGAGGGCAAACACACTCGAACATATTAGACATGTTCACTGGATGTTCGGCGTGAGGAGGTCACGGCTTTTTGTTCGGCGATGTTTCGTGGATGAATTGACGGCCACTGCCGACTTTCCGTGTCAAATCTCACGGCTGCCTGGTGTCTCTTTATCCGTGTCGGGGGTTTGATAACTGATTAGACTTTCCGCCGGGTGCGAAAAAGCCGTTTTTTAGCCAGACGAGCACGGAGCGCGGCATCGGGCCGTGCTGTTTTACACCGTCGTTGCTGCGGTTCACAGGATCGTCAAAAGCTCATATAAATCTCCCGCAGAAGGACAAGGAATTTCCTTTTTTTTTTTTTTTTCTTTTTTGTCTATCCGCAGACCTGAGTAAATACTATTGGTTACTGAGGAATATCACACATTCCTTCAAGTCTCTGCAGGTGGCTCGGAGATTAGAATTTTGTTTGCAAGTTTGAGTTGTGCATCACGCGGCGCGAAGTATGATGCTTATGTATCCCAGCACGGCCTTTTTCTGCGTAGCCTCAGCCAGGCAGGGCTTGAATTATTCATCTTCTCTTTCGCTTTCTCCCAGCATGGACCAGGCGGTAAGTGCGGAGGTAGAGTTCGCGGTGCCCGCGAGCAGACGAGAGATTCACCGCGTTCCGTTTGAACCGGCTCGGCCTGGCTTGGCCGCACATTTGTTGCTTGATGTGGCGAACCCACGTGCGATGGAGGGTTATTTTCTCACACCAAAGGAACGCATCCTTTTGAATCGCGGCGGTTTAAAAAAAAAAGAAATAAAGAAAGAAAAATCCAGCGAATGTTTAGCCTGCCTCAGATAAATTGCACTGACAGTGATTTCGTAATCCTCCTGGCATGAGAGGAGAATGAGGCAAAACTCACAAAGAAATCGCTCTTTTCTGTCAATAGGGATTTGGCATGGCAACAGTTCCCCTTAGCCGCATAGAGGATTTCTATTCCGTGCGGTTAAGGTGTGTGCGGTTCATCGACACCGAGGGATCCGTGCGCCCGAACTAAAATACAAAACAAAATAAATGCGACTGCGGATTAATTCTAATTATTGAATTACTTACTTGAATAAATGCGCTAATGAGTATGTAAACAAATAGCTAGCTAAATGAGATTTGAAAAATACAGTTAGATGCTTGAGTATTTGTAAGTGTGTATTTATTATTTCATGCACACATACATTTACCCGTTCATTTGTTCACTCATTAGTTTATGATAATAACTTTTATTTATCTAGAATTTGATTAACCTGCCACAGCAAATGAAACACAGCACCGAGTCAAAGCTGTCTGACTGTGGATTCGTTGTTGTCGCCGACCCCGGCCTGCTCGACCAGCTGATCCGCCTCGACTTCTCACCCTGTTCATGTGAATCTGTTTTATTTATTTTTTTATTTTTTTGTAGCGGTTAGCTCATCAGCATGATTTTAAGCTTAGCTCCAGTGTTGTCGACCTGTTCGGCAGAGGCTGTTGCAGTGTGATACTGCAGTGTTGCACAGGAATGGATTTTCTTTAAAAAAAAAAAACAACCAAAAAACAGTAAAGTTTCATCGTAAAAAGCAAATGGGACGAGTGATCGATGGTTGGCTCATTCACATCTCTTTTTGGTCGACCGGTCCGTCCCACTTATCATTAGCAGTCATTCGCTTAAATTTAATGGCTTTTTAGATGAGTGGCAGATTTTGCTTCTGGGGGGAAAAAAAAAAAGAAAAGCATCCAAGTTGGAACGAGGCTGACACAAGGAACAAGGATGAGCCTCCCCCCCTCCTTCGCGC
>CAAKHD010013139.1:8476-25174 GCA_901007705.1 Fistularia tabacaria | reverse complement strand
GGCGGCGGGCCCGGGGTCTCGGCCTTGGTTTTGGTTGTTTTTTTTTTTTTTTTTTTCTTTTTTTTGTGTGTTCCTCTCTCTCCTCCTTCACCGCTCCGCTGACCGCACCTGATCCCTCGTTTGAACCCGGAGGGCTCCTCGTTCCGGCGAGACGCTTTCATGCCGGAGAGAGGATACCGTCAGGAACCTCCCCCTGCTGCCGTCTTCACATTCCGCCTCCCTTGGCCCGTCGAAAGTCCGTTTAAGGTCCCTTCCTCTCCTCCGCCCGACGCCCTCAGGCCACTCCTGTCCTCTCAGGAGTTTGTTTGAAACTGTGCGCCGCACTTCCTTTTTTTTTTTTTTTCTTATGCAAAACCGCCTGACCGTTGTCTCCACCCCATCCCCGGCATTTTATCTCTCCAAGACGGGGAACGGATGTGTTCGGTGCACGGTTGATTTCATTTAAATGATATCTCAAGGTCATCGGAGGTTAATCCCAGCTCACCACCGCCGGGCCCCCATATCTAACACGCTTAATTAGCTGGGAATTCGGGAGGCCCCGTGATTAGCAGTGTCGTCACAGGGCCGGAGGAAGATGTTTTTGCCTCGGTTCGCCTGAATTATGGGATTATATCGCGCGGCTCGGCTGCAACAACAAAGGTGAACAGAAGGGAATGCTGCAGTGCAGAGCGCTGCCAAGGTGACTGAAGTATTACCAAGACGGGGCAGCTGCCTGTTCACACCGAGTGCGTAGGACAACAGTGTCGTGCCTCTGCAAGGATATATGAAGTAGACTGTTTTTTATTAATATATATATATATATATATATATATATATATACAGAAATAAAAATAAATGTCTGGATGATGTAGCCTCCAGACAGCATTGCTTTAAACACTTTAATGCCAGTCACATACCTGCTGCTACAGATACGCCTGGATTGTTAGCAAGAAGCCTCTTTAATGCCGCTGGGAGTTGGAGGCGAGCTCCTCTGTTATTTCTGATCACAAGCAAGTACCATTCATTCATACAAACCATTCACTCACTCGTTCACACATCGCAAAGAGACATCGGGTCGTTCGCTCTCTCGCTCACGTGCAATATAGAGACATTCTCTCACTCCTTCATACTTCCTTCATACTTCAACCGTTCACTTTTTCAGTCACTCATCATATAGAGACATACATTTCACTCACTTTTATTCACATATCATATAGAGACCTAAAATTTGCATTCTGTCATTAAGACGTGATTTAGACACACAACCATTTACTCACTCATTCACATTAGGGAGTCATGCGACCGTTCGCTCACTCGTTGACATGTCGTACGGATACAAAGGATCTCTCACTTTCTCATTCCCACGTAAAACAGAGATACGACATAGCGACACACAGTCATTGACACGTCTTGTGGAGACATACAACCGTTCACTCTCTCATTAACATGTCATACAATCATTCAGGTCATACAGAGACATGTCCTAAATGGACAAACAACCCTTAACTTTCCCAATATAGAGGCATACAACCATTCACTCACTCATTCTCATGTTGCAATCATTCACGTCATAGAGCCGGGTCAGAAATACACAAACAACCCTTAACTTTTGTCAGAAATAGACAAACAACACTTCACTTTTTCAATCACTTCTGGTGTAGAGACATACGACCATAAACTCACTTATTCACGCGTCATAGAGACATAAAACTATTCATTCTGTCATTCACACATAATATAGACATACGACCATTTACTCACTCATTCACATGTTAGAGACACAGAGGGCTTTTACTTTCTCATTCACATGTAAGACAGAGATGCAACATAACGACAAACCGTCAGTCACACGTCTCATAGAGACATTCAACCATTCACTCGCTCATTCAGGTCATCCAACCATTCGCGTCATAGAGACATAAATAGACAAATAACCCTTAACTTTCTCCACCACTTGTCATATAGAGACACAAAATCATTCACTTTGTCATTCAGAGTTAATTTAGACAGAAACCATGCACTCAGTCATTGACATGACGCAGTCCTGCAACAGTTCACTCACTCATTCACCTGTAATATAGAGACATACAACCATTCATTCTCTCATTCAAATCGTTGCAATTCAGGCTCTCCAATGAGCCTCCTGCATGTTTTAAAACTGTGGGAGGAAACCAGAGCACCTGGAGGAAACCCACGCAGACACGGGGAGAAGATGGAGACTCCACACACACAAAGTCTCCCTTTCGAATTCCAACCGGAGACCATCTTGCCGTGAGGCCGAAGCGCTAACCGTTGCTCCGACGTGCCGCCCAACACAACTTTTAGTTTCATGTGAAACAATCCGGATTGTTCCTTTATCCCCTTGCAGCTGATGTTCAGACCGTCAGTGGAAACGCGACGGTGTTTCTTTTTGTTTTTCCACCTCCATTTGCAAATGCTTACGTTCGGTTTCCGAACACGCGCTTATACGCGGGCAAACATCGCAACTAAACAGGTGATTACAACCAGCACTGAAGTCATTCGCCACGCAAAACCCTGCTGTGATTTTAATTCAAATGAAATGTGATTTACAAAGTGTTCCAGTGGTCACGATTCTTCACAATGGAAAGCGATATAGTCTCCGGCAAGTGTATTTACTTTGAGTGTGTGAGTGTGTGTGTGTGTGTAAGTGCCTTTGTGGGGGGTGGGGATCCTCTGCGTGTGTGTGTGTGTGTGTGTGTGTGTTTTGTTGTTGCATCGCTCAGATCTAATGTGTGTTTTATGACAGGCTGCGGCATTTCGTCACGTCTCCCATACGTGTCCCGTACGCGGAGAACAACTCTTTTCCTGTCTGCCGGACATATTTCCTTCCAAGATTGCTTTTTTATGCCCGACGCCCCCCCCCCCCACCCCCCCACAACCCTGATCCCCTTTCTTCCACCGCTCTCCCGGGGGATGTGAGCACCTCCTCCCACCCCCCCCTTGTTTGACAATTCCAGGCGTTTCCGTGGATTAGAGCAATGACCACATGATACAACCCGGCAGAATAGTAAACAGGGCGATGTTACAACACTGTAAGCTGTGAATATGAGATAGGAAATTCAGTGTGGCTGAGAGAGAACCACCCGACACACACGCACGCACACACACACACACACACACACACACACACACTCAACCACACACACACTTGGATCCAGACTGCTTTCCCACTGACTTCCTCGCTCGGTGCAGCCAGCTAAAATGCGCCTAATTAGTAGAGTATCACAAAGGCAAATTGCTCTCATTTTCTTTTCCTTTAGTGTCATTTAAGAGCAAACAGGGATTATTTTAATCACCCCCCCCACCCCCCCCCCCGCCCCCCAGTCCGCATTGATTAATAATTTTTTTTTTTTTTCCATCCGCGAGGCTTCATTAAGGTTGAAGGCCCCCGATCGGGAGCGAGCGAAAGGTCACCCTCCGTTCAGCAGCTGCGGCTTTCCCCACATGATCGGGTTTGACATTGAGCCGAGGGTGTTGACGGAACCCCCCCCCGTAATCTATACACTCATTAAGAACTCCGGCGAAAACTCTCCGAGTTTCAAAGCCCGTCTCTCGCTCACAAACTCACTTATCCGACACATTGCCGAAGACCGGCGAATAAATCTAAGCACCTCGGGCTCCGGGAGAGGAGAGCTGTCCAGAGTGCTGAAATCAAGACGGGCAGCTGGTGTCTCAGTTTAGACCTGAGGGATCGGGGCTTCTTTATCACTGCATCACCGCCGTAATCAGTCACTTCATAGCTTCCCATCTGGAGGGAAACCGATCGGGGCCTCGCGTTGATTCTAACGTCCGTATGTTTAGCAGTTGGTGATGAGTAAATAGATTTTTTTTTTTTTTTTTTTAAATTCTGAAACCAGTGTGTTGGAACCAAAAGACGACTTCCAAGATGTCTGCGGAGGTTCTCAGTCATCCAGGTCACGTTCGAAGTCTTGTCGAAATCTTCTTGTCGTGACTTGAATTTCTTCAAGGACGACCTCATAGGCATTTTGAATATCTTGAGTAGGTCTTTGTCCAAAAAACATGCAGGAAGTTAGTTGGGGAAAAAAAACAATTGGAAAAATTGCCCAGATGTGGGAATGACAGTCCCTGCGATTTCCCGGCGGCCGGTCCAACGGTGAGCCCCGCCTCTCGGCCAATGACAGCTTGGATGAGCTCCAGCGTCCTCCTGACCCCGAGTGCAGGATAAGCAGCAGATAATGGATAGATGAAGGGGAATCTTTGCAGCTGGTCGCTTCGCTGACATAAACGCAAAAATAAAGGCCCTAGCGAGGAAAGCCAGGGAAACAAAGCAGGAAGCCCAACTTTTGGTTGCACATTGCATCTCAAGATGCTTATTTTTGTATATTTTGTATATATAGTACCTGTGTTTATCGTGCATATTTTATAAATATTTTTATTTTCATCTTGTTTTGCCACTGACAGCTGTCTGCCAGGCCTGGAGGAATGATTGGAGAGGAATGATAATAAAACTCCTTGAATCCTGGAACTGAGGAGGCGCTTGGTTTGGGGAAAAAAAAACAAAAAAGCAAAAAAAAAAAAACCAAAGAAAGTCCACAATCTCAGCAAGACATGACAGCTATCTGTGATCGTATGTGATCAGTTTGTTACAACAAACAAAAAACAAAAACCTCCTCTCCAAATATTTGCATTGGTTTCATGGACCGCCAGCGAAGTCCGCTTTTTCTATTTATACTGCAACATTAAGGCGCACATATAAATAGGACTGAAATTGCGTCGCCCGCGGGCTTTGCGGCTGAATTCTAAATATGTAAACATTGAACACGTAAACAAGATTGGGAATAACAATAAATAGGAAATAAAGATATAGATGTATGTATAAACTGAGGAAATAAAACACAGAAAAAAAAGAAAAAAATCAAAAAACTTGAGGCGGACAGCTTTATATAGCTGCTCCCACCATCGGGACGTTCTTGATGGTGCCTCTGTAGAATTTTCACACGACGGAGTAGGAGAAACTTGTGAGCGCGACAAAAAAAAACAAAATCCATTAGTGACGACGGAGAAATATTAGCCGCTCAGAGAAATGACGACAACGTCGCACATAAATGCTAATCTAATGATGTATTAATTTTGGAAAAAGTGACTTAAAGTTCGTGAATGCAAGAAACCCAATTCACAAATATATATATATATATATATATATATATATATATATATATATATATATATATATAAAAAAAATGATAAAACACACGTGGCGTATTTAGTACTTTAATAAAGACGTAAACCCTCCAAAGGCGGGCTTAGGATTCTGAGATGCATCTCGCACCCTCAGAAGCTTCTTTAGGTTTAATAGTCAATGTTTCTGTCAAAGGTAATAAGAGTCAGGGTTTTACCACCAACTCGGAAGCGAGGGGTGGGCGAAAAAAAAAAAAAAAAATCTTAAATATTCAAGTGCGCCGGTGGTGGAGTTTCCCCCGTTCTTAATTTACAGGAGAAGATGAAAACAGACAGGGTTTCGTTTCCTGCAGCCTTTCATACTTGGCTTTTTATTATTCAGGCTGGCTCCTGTGCTCTTTGTGTGTGATCTATACCCTTCCGCTTTTATAAATCATACATCCGAGTGGGTTTGATTTAATTTTCCGTGCGATTGAAGTATTTGTCACAGGGATGCCGCTTCCTTTTTGAAATATAAATGCCGTAACGTGAGGAGAGCCCCGAAAGCCGCCGACGTCGCCGTGCCTCGATTTTGATGTGGGACCGGGCCGCTGGCGGAGATCACGACGCACAAATAAGATGTTTTACTGATGCTGCGGCGGCCTGAGGGAAACTGGACACTTTCTGGAACTTTTTTTTTTATTTATTTTTTTTTTTTTAGAAAAACCTCGCCAGACACCGCCAGATGGTTTTCTAACACCCACAGAATGTTAAGAAGTGTTTTTTGTTCCGGCTTCATACCCTCCCCTCTTTCTCCCGGTTTCAGTTTCATACCGAGTAGCCAGTTAACCAGGACGGCTAACTATTACGCCTCTAATCGGCAAGGCGGACATTTTCTTCCATTTTCTTCCATTTTCTTCCATTTTCTTTCCTCCACCTCAGACTTTGCCGCTGAATCGTTGCCGGCCATCTTGTGGCAGATTTTGAATCTGAGCTGTTTCCTTTTTTTTTTTTTTAACACCTCCAGTTTGGGGCGGCACGGTGGCGCAGCGGTTTGCGCTTCAGCCTCTCGGTTTCTGTGTGGAGTTTGCATGTTCTCCCTGCGACTGCGTGGGTTTCCTCCCGCAGTCCGAAACCATGCAGCGGGTTAATCGGAAAATTGGGAAAATGGCCCCGAATGACAGAGCGAATCGTTGTCTGTCTGTATATGCGGGCCTGCGTTTGACAGGGTGAACCCCGCCTCTCGCCCGACGGCAGCCGGGATAGGCTCAGGCATCCCCCATGACCCCGAATAGGATAAACGTCAGAGGATGGATGGACGGACCTCCAGTTGGACATGTTGGTGCAGCATCGCCGGTTATGCAGAGTCTTCTTCAGTTCGTCGTGGTAAAGAGCCGGTTCATCTACATTCCCGCTCTGTCCTGTGTTCGACGGCTGTGGGAGGCCATGGAAAGGACAACATAACAGAAACCGGCGGCCCCAAATGAGACCTTGGCAGGGTTCTTCTTTGAAGCTCGGCTCAGAGTACGGCCGCAGCAAGGAGCCAGAAAGTGATTTCCAGAAAGCCGACTCCCCCCCCGATGAGCGAGCACTTTGGCAAATGCCTTTTTTGCGCGGGGATCGACGAGGGCGGCCTTCCGTCTCAACCGGGATAGGAAACCGAGAGAAGGATGTGACGGAATGTGCAATAGGTGTGGTGACCTCCTTGGGATTTCCCACGAAGAGCTGGACGAAGTGGCTGGGTGATCCCGCCCCCCCCCATCAGACCCCAGATAAGAGGCAGAAGATGGATGGATGGATGGAAAAAGATGGACGGAGGGGTGGATGGTTGAATCACAATTTTTATCTTGGCCGCGCACGCAGCTTTCTCATTTTGATGAGAACAATCCGACAGACTTGAGAAACTGGCAATTCAAAATGTTGTTACCCCGGCGACAGATCCATACGCAACCCTGAATCATCGAAACATCAGAAACCCCCTTTTTTTTTTTTTTTTTTCACATTTCAAAGATTATCGGGGCGGATACATTGGCAGAGCGTGTTAGAAGTACAAATTAACAGAAAAGTACATAGAGATTAAATAATTAAGATATTTTTACTTTCGGCCGAGCCACACTTTTAATTACGCCGTAACCTCAGTCCACCCCACTGAACTCGATTCCACTTCACGCGTTCAAACAAACAACGCGGGGCTCTTCGTCACCGGTCAGACACCAGCGGCTTTTTTTCAAAACAGCTCAGATTAAATCTCCGGCCCTGATTGAATCCCTCGGTAGCTGTGGGACGTTGGTAACTGTACGAGGCCGAGATAAGATGTCGTCCTCACAAAATGGAATTACCATGCATGGTTTCCTATCACAGTGGAACATTTACCATTTTAAATCTATAAAAAACTGCTGCGGCGACCCTGAGAGGGTTCATGGCAGATCTATTTTCATCTCACAAGGCTTGTGGACTGAGCTCTTCAAGCAGAGGCACCATTGCACGGGAGGTTATTGGCAATGAAATGAGTTATTGGTGACCCCCACTCGCCCACAGGCCCAGGTAAATTTTCTGCCGCACTAATAAAAGTGCGGAGGCACTCTTTTGTCGGCGTTTGCGCGCCGGCTTCTCCCGGGAGGTGGAAATTATTTCTCCTGGTCATTTTTTGAATTCATGTAAAACATAGTGAGCAAACCTGAACCCCCCTCCCCGCAGGTAAAAAAATACCAAGAGCCAGCAGGTGACCCAGCTCAGAGAGGGCTTTGGGGGGGGGATCAAATTTGCACAAAATCTTAAAGGTCCAAGACTTGCGCCGGCGCTCAAAGACAAGCCGCGCATCTGATTCACATGACGAAGCCATCGATGGAAGATCAACGCTGAAAGGTTGTTGGTAACTGGGATAATGTGTTGCCTGTTGAATGCAAAGGTTTTTGTGCGGTTCCATCGAAAACGACGTTTCCTGCAATAACGCGATAACCTATCACAGCGCGGTGGTTAGCGTCTCCGCCTCAACCCGAGAAGGTCTCTGGTTCATTTCTGACAGGGGGCCTCTCTTTTATGGGGTCTCCATGTCCTACACTTGTTCTCCACAAGTTCTAAAAAACCGAAAAATTAAACAGGCAGCAGGTTCACTGGAGGCTCCAAATTGCCCAGATGTGTGAATGACAGCATGTGTCTATCTGAGAGGGTGAGTGGTTGTATCTATGGCAACTGGTGACCCCATGTGTCACCCAATGACAGGCCTTGAGTGCGGGTGAAGCAGTGCGGATAACGAATGAATGATTTCCACTGGTACAGTGCTTTACACTAGATTGCATTCACCCATTCATGCATACCATCGGGGCCAGATGCGCTAACTGAGCCGTCGGGACCAACTGGGAGCGAGGGAATTGAACCGCCAACTTTCCGATTTGAGGGACGCAAGCTCTACCAACCGAGCCACAGAAGCCCCGGACAATGAATAAATAAACGAAAACTAACTGACTGGACAGGTGTGAGATCCCCCCCCCTCCCCCCCCGTTTTTGTTTCACAAGTATTTGGCCTCTCGTGATGAGAAGCAAAAAAAAGATCATAAATAGAAAATGATCAGGAGTTTAGAAAGTATTAATTCTGAATCATTGCTATTTCTGCTGTGTTCTTACATCGTTATTATATTTTATGTATAACAATATCTACTCTTGAAATCTAGTTAACCGCCTGCCGAGAAAAAGCTGTTTCGCTGCCAAGAACAATTCTGCTTGGCTATTTGAGCACCTCTATAAACAATTTATTTTTTCGGTAATGTGTTTTCCCCGCTCCGCCAGCTCGAAGGCCTTTTTCGCTGATCGGAATTCACCAGCGGGTTGAGCCGGATCTTCTGACATGAGCGATCGGACGCGGCGACCGCGGAAATAAAGTCGCCCTCCGGTTCGCTTCGGTGAACCCAGACGTTGGTCAGCGGTTCTTGAAGGGCCGGTCAGGTGGTCTGTAGGCTACTGGATTAACTCCATGTGGGGATACACTACGGGATTTTCCCGCAGATCAGGTCACCGTGAGCTCGGCGTGGAAATCTGTTTGCGCGTAAGCTCATTTATAGTGAGCGTTAAAAATACATTGCCTTCTGTCCGTTCTTTGGCTCGGGTCAGGCGTAATTCTGATCGGTTCCAGACCCCCAGCGACCCTGAGTGCAGGATAAGCAGAATAGCTAATGAATGAAAGAATGATTTCCATCCGTCTGATCATCGTTGTACCACTGAATCTTTAGCCTCCAGTGATACCG
The DNA here is from genome assembly GCA_901007705.1 of Fistularia tabacaria. Classification (NCBI taxonomy): domain Eukaryota; kingdom Metazoa; phylum Chordata; class Actinopteri; order Syngnathiformes; family Fistulariidae; genus Fistularia; species Fistularia tabacaria. The sequence continues at coordinate 15,815 of CAAKHD010013139.1, read as the reverse complement.
AAATAGATTTAAATGCAATTTCTAATGGTTTTGACAATGGAATGAATCCAAAAAGAACAAAGAAACGCTGAATTTTATCTCTGTCATGACATTTGGCCTTTATTTAGGTACATTAAATGTCCATTTTTTGGTTTTGTTTTGTTTTTTAGCGAATTGCTACATAACACAAGCTCAATGGCAAAACTCAAAGACCAACATCTATTTCCTGTCATTTCCGGCACCTGATTACAACAATGAAAAACCTGTATTTTATATCGTCGCCTTCTTAAGATAATCACCCGAGTCATTTTTTTTCAAGTTTTTCAGAAAAAATGAGCCATTTGTTGAATAAGGAGTCGATTTAGGCAAAATAGTTTTGGTCAAAAAATGGCTCGAAATTATTTTTAGAAAGTTACGGTATGTAAATGGTGTTTTCATCTTTTTGACCACAGCTAGCTGACGGTCACTGAATGGGAGCTGGACATCATTTTGACCGCCAATTGAAAGAGTGAAAGCTCACGCTGGAGACGCCCTGCGGCTCGGCTGAAAACCAAGGACGAGCTTCTTTGGAACCAACCTCTGGCACCACGTCCTCAAATAGCGTGCGTCCTCGGTTTCCCCGTCTCACAGGAAGTCCGATGAAAACCAAAAAGCCGAACCTCGCGATGTCTTTTTTCCCAAAGTTCAGAGGGAAAGTCGTGCAGAGGGTGAGCAATTAATTCAGTTCACGCGCTTTTACGAGACACCCTTATCTTACCTTTTTTTTTAATGCATTTCATTTAAATTTAATCAAAGTCAACACCCCGCAAATAAACACAGTTTTGTGCATCCTTTTCCTCATTTCATTCGCACTTGTTTTGTTTTTTTGTTTTTTTTCCACGGGTGAGAAAATGAACACTTGAGCTGCGAGTAAACACGGCAGCAGACTCAGCCGACGTGAGAAAATGATGGACTTTTTCGCCGTCTGGAGCGGGAGTCGCTGCCGATAGAGAAGAAGGCGCTGCAGGTGCGATGCCGAAGATAGCGTGATGTGTGTGTCATCACGCAGTCGGCACACAATCGCGGGCCAGCAGTCGCCAGTGATTTTGTTTGCTCTTCTGTCTAGGGCGAGATGACAGGATATTGGCTCAAAACGGGGCGGGGGATTTCGACGTCCATGCAAATTATCAGCAAATTCTTGTTGTCTTAGTTGTCACAGGAGACGGGCGGTCGAGCGGATGTGCGGGAGCCACAGAGCCACCGGTGGACGGACGCCATTTTTACAAGGTTGCATTGCTTGGTGATGCAAAACTCCAAATTGAGTAGGAAATAAGTCAACACTTGTCTTAAACGTGTCGAGGAATCCAGCTCTCGCTGTCTAGCTAATCCCCCATTTTTCAAAGTCAAACAGCATAATTGGTAAAACCACACGTAAGTACAGTGTTATTAGTCTTTCCCTTCCCCGCTCTCGGCTCTCCCGCTCTAGTTCGGCAAGACGTCGTTTGATCGCGCTTGGAATACGCCGTCATGTTTCTATTGAAGGCGAAACCAATAAAAGGCCTCTGGTTGGAGAAGCAAGTGTGAAAATAGGCCTTCTACTGAAGTCAGGAAGGCAGTGCCTTTTAGTGTTTTGTCACCTCTGTGGTGTTTCTAAGCCCCTTTCACTCTAACGGTAACGTCAGCTGATAAAGCGTTCATAAAACAGAAAATCTGAAAACATCAGAAACCACAAAAAAAAAAGAATATGCCAAAAACTTCATTTATAAAGCGCTAGGAGTGCATCAGGGATCAGCTCTTTGACCCTTCTGGTTGGTGGTGATTGACAGGTTAACAAATGAGGTTGGACAGGAATCACTATGGAGTCTGATGTTTGCAGATGACATTGTGATGTGTACTGGGAGCAGATGGGGGGGAAATCTAGAGAGGTGGAGGAAGGCTCTCGAAAGGACAGAGTGCAGAATACATCCGCCTGAATGAGAGGGACCCAAGTGGAACGGGGAGGGTATCGGGAGTGGAGATAAAGATGGTGGAGGAATTTAAGTAGTTTGAGTCAACAGACCGGAACAATGGAAAGTGTAGAAAAGAGGTGAAGAAACGCATCCAAGCAGGTTGGAATGGGTGGAGGAAAGTGTCAGGGTGTGATAAAACAGTATCAGCCAGAATGGTAAGGTGTCGCAGAAGGTGGCGGGACCGGCTGTGGTGTCGACTTTAGGGACAATGGTATCAAAGAACAGACAGGAAGCAGAGCTGGAGGCAGCAGAGATGAAGATTTTGCGGTTCTCTTTGGGAGTGACGAGGATGGAGAGGATCAGGAATGAGTCCATCAGAGCGACGGGACATGTTAGATCAGGGGTGCCCACACTTTGTTGGCTTGCGAGCTACTCTTAAAATGACCGAGTCAAAATGATCCACCAGGAATGAAAATGATCTATCTATCTATCTATCTATCTATCTATCTATCTATCTATCTATCTATCTATCTATCTATCTATCTATCTATCTATCTATCTATCTATCTATCTATCTATCTATCTATCTATCTATCTATCTATCTATCTATCTATCTATCCAAACACACACCAAGTATACTTAATATTTAAAGTATGTATTGTTTCCCTTGCATAACAGCATGAACTTGTATGTCACAAAACAATTCTGTACATTTTTGGCCATTGCCTTACTCTGATGACGTCTTGCACTGAACGGACTCAGTCAACCAGCAGGTAGCCCAGCCTCAAATACATTTCAAAATGTCCGTCGGTCACGGTGGAACGGTATTTGGATCGAGATCTCGGATTGGCTGTATCAAGCTCGTCAATGCCGTAGTGGGGATGGATGATAGGCTAACAGCTATTTTAATGACATGCGATCTACCAACACTACCTGTACTGTCGTTGCTCGCGGTTGAGTCATAGTTTTACGTTGCAAGTTTATTTTGAAAGGCAGGGCTCCGCGATCGACCCGCCTTGCCTTTGAGATCGACCAGTCGATCGGGATCGACGTGTTTGGCGCCCCTGTGTTAGATGTTCTGGAGATAAAGTCAGACTGAGATGGTTTGGACATGTCTGAGGGGATAAAGTGAAGATCTGGGTAGAAGGACGGTGAGGTTGGAACTGTCAAGCAGCGGGTCTAGAGGAAGGTGGAAGAGAACTTTATGGATGTAGAGAAACAGGAGGGGAAGATAGTTGGTGTGAGAGAAGAGGATGCAGAGAGCAGGGTTAGATGCAGGCAGGCGGTTGGCTATGGCGACCCTGAAAGGGAAAAGACAAAAGGTAAAGAAGAAGACACCTCATGATTTGAATGGATGATAGTTTGCATTTTCTAGGCTGGTTGACTGTTTCTACCATTAACTATTCACTAGATGTTTGAATCCTAAGATACGTATGCATACATGTATGTAAGTAAGTAAGTATGTATGTTTGTACGTATTTATTTACCTATTCATTTATTTACAACTTCTATTTTCTGTCTGCTTTTGAAATGTAGTGAGTCAAAGTTCAACGCGCTCCACTTTCTCGTCTTCACTCTGGGTGAGAGCTGACAAAATAGTGGGAAGTATAAGCCGCTCAGAATGACCAGTAGCGCCGCAAATTACAGCCTCCAAAATAAGCATTACATTGATTTAACAACGTTTTCATACAGTCTCACGTAAGGTTGGATCTACCAGGCAGGAGGTCTAGAGGAAGACCGGTGAGTTGATTTATGGATGGAGCGAAATAGGACCTGAAATTAGTTGATGTTAGAGAAGAAGATGCAGAGGAGAGGGTCAGATGGAGGCAGATGATTGGCTCTGAAAACCCCTAAAGGGAGCAGCCGAAATCAAGAGAAGGGGAAGAAGAAGAAGAAGAAGAAGAAGAAGTCCATTTCAAACGGAGAAGCATTAGCAATTGATGCGAATGATTCATTAATAGATTTCATCATCGGTATTTTATATTTGAATATCCTTTACAAAGAAGTTGTTAATAGTTCATGAGATTAATAGATTTTCATAAATACTTCATTAACACGCATAACAGGCAATTTATGACCGATTCACAGTTTCAAATAATGTAACTGTTTGTCAAAAAGTTTGAGGACCTAATCGAACCCATTTAATACATAACTACGTAACTCGATTATAGAATTTTTTTAGAAATGGTATTTTGAGATGGGGGAAAAAGGCATGGAAGTCTCTGTATCATTTCTCAAAAAGAAAAAGCAAACGGGACGCAACACAGAGGGACGCGGGAAACTGAAAGGTTTCCTTTAAGATGCGAAGTGGCCCATTTCCTTTCGAGCAGTTCTTTGGCAGAGTAAAAAAAAAAGTTGTTGTCCTCCTGTGGCGTACGGCACTTGAATAAACTCTTTGTTATGGTTGTAGATGTACATAGTGAGGGACTGGAGCTAAGTTAATATGCAAAAAATAAAGAAATAAATAAATTGAAGGCCTCCATTTGCCAGACTTGATGTTGAACGTTGTGCACTGTTATGAGCATTTACGCTCTTGTACAGCAACACGGTCTTGGGATCCAAACCGAAATAGTTCCAGGGAGTTGCCCAAAGAACATGTCTTCTCTGAAAGGACATTAATTGGTTGTTTTAAGACCCTTTTTTCTTCTCATTTAACTTAATTATTGACATTCAGTAATTAGGTCTTGTAGATAATTGATTTATTTTATGTAGACCCTTTCCCACTGCAGGGACATTTGCAGTTCCTAAACTTTTTAAAGGACTAAGCCGTTTCTTGGTGCATCCAAGACCACAGTTCCGGAAGCATTTTAGCTCCTCGTCCTTCATAAAGCTCATTGGTGGAGTTCATAAGCTACGCCCATTACCAGAAACTTCTTGGTCTGCAAGGCGCCACTTTTAAAAACTATCATAGTCCCTGTTTGGATGTTTTCTTGTGACAAAATGAGCCGGGAAGAAGTGGACCGACGAAGAGGAGTCTTCTGGCCTGCTAAGCTCCAGGGCTCCTGGGACTGCAAAACCTGACAGGTTACCCTGGAGGAGGCTATTTCCTGGAGACGAAGTTGAGCTGGACAGAATCTGAGAACTTCATACTTGGAACTTTTCTATCCAAAAGTGGCTAATGGCTACAAATAGTTTTTTGGCTCGAACACGGATTTTCCCCATTGTGCGTAATTACACACATTACGCAATTTCCATTAGACTTATTGCTTGATGATTGTGGTCGTGGGCAGTCTGATGTAATTAATCTTCAGAAACTGCAACGGAGGCCGAGAATTAAAATTCATGTAACGAGTCCCTTTTTTTTTTGACTGGAAGCTTCATTGTCCTGCCAAATTTTCCCCTCTTGTCCGGGGAAAGACAAAAAAAAAACGTTTTATCCCACTTTAACTCAAGTTAAATAGGTCTTCTTACTCTTTTATGGATTATTTCATTTTCGCCCGCACGTTTTTCATGTCGCTCAACGGCGGCTCGAAGCCAAGCTTCATCGGGAGGCTGTACATCGACAGCCAGGTTAACAAGCCAGACCCAGACACCCCCCAGCCCCATCCTCCGTTGCCTGGGAACCAATCGCACTTTTTGGAAATCAATTTTGCTGGGCGGGGGTTGGCCCGCATGTTCCACAACGGAAACGGCGGTGGGAGAATCGATCTCCACAAACTGTCCATTTAAAGGACAAAGTTCTCTATCTGACCTTGTCAATGCTGCCGCAGACTTCAAATATTTGCTTTTGCTCGTCCAATCAGTCCTTCAAACTTTCCATCTGTACATTTATTTTTATTTCACTGTCAACTCAGATTTTATTGATGTGGCGCCAAATCACAACCCAGTTGTCTCATGATGCTCCACATGTAGAGCAGCTCTGGAAATCCAACGTTCCCGCGTGAGTAAGCACTTGGCGACAGCGGCGAGAAAACACTGCCCTGCGCCGGAGAGAAAGCTTGGACGGATCCCAGCTCAATGTGGGCGGCCTTCCGTCTCTATCGGTTGGGGACATCGTACCATAACAGGCTCGATATGTATGAAAGAAATATGCAAAATGATGGTGGGCGCCTGACAGGACTGCTGCAGTAGCCAGGCCCCCTGGGAAGCAGCATAATAAGAAGAGGCTTTCTTTTGTAAAAATGTAGTTGATTAATTAATTAAATTATTACAACAACAACACCAATAACAATAGTAACAATAACAACAACAACAACAACAACAATAATAATAATGATAATAATAAAAGTAATAATAATTAATAATAATGATAATAATGACAATAATAATAACGATAATAATAATAATAATAATAATAATAACAATAATAATAACAATAATAATAATAATAATAATAATAATAATAATAATAATAATAATTATTATTATTATTATTATTATAATGATGATAATGATAATAATAATAATAAAATGATTATTATTGTTTTATTATTATTATTATTGTTTCATTATTATTATTATTATTAATTATTATTATTATCATTATTATCATTATCATTATTATTAATAATTATTACTATTATTATTATTATTATTAGTATTACTATTTCTATTACTATTATTATTACTATTATTGTTATTATTATGCTAATAATGCCCCCTGGGAACCTGCATAATAAGATGAGGCTTTCTTCTGTAAACATTATATTAATTAATTTATTCATGACAATAATGCTGATAATAACAATAACAATATTTTTTATGCTTATGATGCAAATATGCTAATACCAATGATAATAATGGAAAAAAATGTTAACAATCAATTAGATATTTATATAAATCACAAATCAGTGCTTCTCCGGAGATGGGATACCTGTTCAAACACCTGAAAAACTGCATTGATTTATTGGATTCATTTTCCTGTCAAACTTCGCCGGCGACTCTCGCCGGGCGCAGCTCGAAGCAGCCTCGCGGAATGGCTTGATTTCTTCTCGACAGGCTCCCGACGCTTTTCTGTTTAGACTCTGATCAGTAGCTTCAACAGACAATAGGAGGCCTGGACGACGACGGCTGACAAGTATAAAAAAGTTGAATTACAAGACCAGCGAGGTACTCTGGGTGGGTGTCCACCGAGTATTACGGCAGCGGAGCATGTTTTTCTTTAATTTATTTTTATTTGCCCGGAGGCGCAGTGAAAGGAGTCATTTTGAAAGGGAAACCGTGTTCTCAGACAGTAATTTTCCAGACATCCCCGGCAGCTTCACTGCACGTATATCGATCATTCTCACTTCACGCGGCCTCTGACATGATGCAGTATCGATAGCAATTATTTCAAAATGTTCTGTGCATTTTTGGACTTCTTTTTTTTTTTTTTTTTTTTTTTTTTTTAAATTCCCCTAAAGGGGGGGGGTTTTTCGGGGGGCTGGAAAAAAAAAGGCCCCCTCAAGAAAATGAAGCGACAGGGGCGGCCGGTCGTTGTCCACCCGGCCAT
>CAAKHD010013138.1:9809-25846 GCA_901007705.1 Fistularia tabacaria | reverse complement strand
TATAGCTGTGTGGTTGCATGCCAAAACACACACAGACACACACACACACACACACACACACACACACACACCTTGTCACATCGAAACACAAATTTTTTGCAAGACAGCATTTTAGTATTGGAGAGCCAGGAAGGTATGGGAATGACACCAACAGATTTTCTGGAAATTAAATAATATCTAAAAATGATATATTTTTAGGTTTTGAATAGGCTTATATGTAACTTGGCGTTAATTCGCTTTTTTTAAAATCGTAGAACAGCTGTTTGTGTTTCTGCAGCAGGAATACTTCCTTGCACGTGTCTCGACTTGTCTTTTCTTGTTTCCAACCTTTTATTTTTTTTTTTCCTTCAAAACACCACCCTAAAGTATCGCCGCTCCCCCGATCTGAACTTAAGGCGAACAGCGAACAAAAGTAGATTCAAAAAATAAGGGAAAAAAAAATCGACAGTTGTGTCTTTTCTTGATCCTTTTTTAATTTTTTTAAAAGCAGCAGGCCGAAACTCACCTCGCAGTCATCCTCATATTTCACGTTGTCGGCTAATTTCCACAACATGTTGACAGTAAAAAAAAAAAAAAAAAAGAAAGAAAGAAGTAGTTGAAAATTTTAAAAAAAAGGAGAATAAAAAATAAGAATTGAAAAAAAAAAAAAATACGGTGAGCTGTCGGGTTTTAATCCAGGTGTGAGAAAAGGAAGGGCTCCCCGGGACGGAGGAAGAGGAGCGGAGAGGCGATCCGAGCGCAGACGCTGCTTCTCCTGCCGCCGTGACGAGCGAGTAGCCGTGTAATAATCCCCCCTCCGCGGCCGCGTCGCGCTTTTGTCGTGGACGTGGGGCGAAAACGGCGCATTTAAGAATCTCGACTCCCTCTTATGGACACAAGTGCAACGTTCAGTCCGCGCCGGGCGCGAACAACGCCAGCGCCGCGCCGTCTATATCCGCGCCGCCGGCCCGGAGTGGGCGTGGCCGGGCGCGGCGTGACGTCACGACCGGGGCCGGGGCTGTGTTTGTGAGTGACCGGGGGGAGGGGGCGTCACTTGATTGGCGGGGCAGTGGTCCAATCAGAGGTCGGTCCGTCTGCGGCCGGCCGCCGCGACTGTGAGTGTCCCGGTTCCATCCACCTGCAGCGTGTGAGGTCTTGTTTTGATGGACGTCATTTTACATATTTATAATACTTTCTTGCATTGATTCATTTTCCATGCGTTGTATATTTTCGCTTGTGTGTGCTATCTATCTCTATGTGTGTATGTATATATGTGTATGTTTATATTGTGTATATATATGTACATATATTATATGTGGGTGTGGGTCTGTCTGTGCATATATGTATGTATACGTGTGTGTGGATATGCATTTATATATGTGTGTATATATCTTTCCTAGCTGTATTTTTCTTTTTCTTTTCTATTGTTGTTGCTGCAACACCCGAATTTCCCCTATGGGGATCAATAAAGTATTATCTTATCTTATTTTTTTAAGCATCTTATTCTACATATTTGAATTTGATTAATACCCTTCTTTTTACGAATTATTGGGCTAGATTCAACTAGATTGTCATTACGACAAAATGCAGTTCAGCATCAAACCAGAAGTGCAAAATAGCAGCAAGTGCAGATATCATAAATGAACTAAAAGTTTGTGTGTGGTATGTAATGTCAATAATTTACAAGTGATTTACAGATGAGCACTATGAACGTATCCCACAGATGGGTATGTGCCATGTTAGACTATAGAAAGGAACTATGGGCATTATTTACAAGCAAAAATGTACAGATGATAAGTTGTCCTATACAGAATTATTTCTATTCTTTAAAATTAAATGTTGTTGATTGACTATTAAATGAGTTCGCCTTTTCATAACAAAATGTTCATTGACACTGTTTTTTCCACACGTCTGTCAAATGCTTTGGTGGCATATGAAGGAATATGGGACATTTCTTTCTATCTATGGATAATTGGAAATATGGATTTTTGCTGGTTATGGAGGTGGTATGTAGTAATGTCTCTCAGCCAATCAAATTCCCCGATGCGAAACTTGGATGACGTTCTTTCTTATAATTGAGGGGGTTGTGGGAATGACCCCCTTTAACCGCTATGAAAGGGAAATTGCAGACTAATAAAATCACATTAAATTAATAATTGAAGGCGTTTTATTAGTATTATCATAAGTATTATAATTATACAATTAGTCTGATATTGCTACTACTATCATATGCCTCAATTATAAAAATGATAATAACAACACTGTGATTCGTGTCATGGGATCAGTATTGTTCTTGATCTTCTCCACGGCGGTCATTCAGATGTGAAGACGACGGAGTCACGTGACTCTCCAAACGCCGGCGTCTCGCAGCGGTGGTTTTCAAGTCAAACCACAACAAGCCTCGGGGGCCTTCGCGGCATCATTTCAACATCGGGCTCTTTCTTAACCTTATTTACATGTTTGGTGGGGCCTCGTTCCTTCTGGAGAAAAACCAAGGCTTGTAAATGCGTAGATTCCACGCGTGGAGGAAGGGAGGTGCATGCTTGGGAGATTAGTGGGTAGATTACTTGAAAAACAGTATTATTGTAGTTCAATTTTAGTTTTCATTGATGCAACCTGCTCCACTTTAATCCAGATTATGTTCATTCGAATATATTCATAATTTTGGAGTGGCTCCAGGGGGGGCCGACGGGGCCACGGAAACGGCAGGACGCGCACCGGGACGGGAGTCGATAGTTGAACCGGCCCACACCGAATCTGGTGTTTTTTTTTTTTATTTTTTTTATTTCTTATTTGTTTTCACAGGCGGCCACACCAGATACGGTGATGCCCTCAGTACAAACACACCTCCGTGGATTATTGCCAGTTTATTATCATTATTCTCACAGATTATAATCTAGGCCGGGTCCGCTGGACAGCGCAGACTCCGTCAGAAAACAAACAAAACAATCAAACAAAAACCCGCTAATGATTGTGATGGTTACTGGAGAAATTTAAAAGAAATACAAGAAAAAAAACCTGACACTCCCAACACACGCACACACACACACACACACACACAAACACACACACACACACACACACACACATACACACCGAAAGACAATTCCACTTATTGAGGCCTATTTTACGTGTGTCAGGTTACAAAATAGTTAGAGAAACGGTTATAACACATTTTTGTTTTTTTTAATATTTTCAATCAGTCACCTTATTCTACCTATATTTAATCACCAGTGTATATTTTAGTCATTTTTCAAGTATAAAGCGGCTTACGGGCTCTTTAACCCGTGTTATTTACGTCGAAATAAACAATTGCTAATCCAATTTGAACGGAAAACAACGGTATAGCGTTTCCTTAAGATGAAAAAAAAAATAAAACAAACAAAACAAAAGAAGTACAGCAAGATCCGCGGGGAGATTTAAAAAGTCTCGGGAGTCGCTGACGTGAACCCGCGGCCTCATGTGGCACGAGATCCGGTAATAGTGTGTAGAAAAAAAAAAAGTAATCGAGTAAAATATGATAGGGATAAACGCGTTTGCGTGGGGCGATCGTCCCGGGTGTACTCACCCTCCAGTCTATCCGCTCCAGCACAGACATTTGCGTGGCTCCGGTCGCTGCGGTGCCACCGAGACGCGGCGGAAGAGTGAAAAACCCATGAGACGTCCAGGGACGTTCGCCCGGGACTTCACCTGCAGGGGCCGCGCGGCGCGCATGCGCCTCCCGGGCGCAGCGCACCTGAGACGAGCTCGACCAAAACAATCCGCCCACCGGCCAGATCCGACACGTGACTGCGAACGGGCACTATTTTCTAGGTTTTTGGTATTTTTTTTTTTTTTCCCAAAGAATATTCATTTAAAAATGCCATCATTGAATCTTCACGAGCAACAATAATGCAAATGTATTTTTTACTTCTTTTACTACTTTTTTTTTGTTTTTATTTTCAAACGGTAGTTTTTTCTATTTGTATATACGGTGCCTTTGAGTGCCGAGGGAGACGCCTTAAATGTAAAGTATTATCAATATTACCATTAAAAAATGTTATTATTACTATTATTCTGAAATGGTTCAAAATGAAAGTTGCGATGCTCCAGAGTGCAAAAATCTCATTCGCCTGTTCTTGTCCACCGTCCTTGCTTAATTCTAATTAAAAAACGAATGATAATAGCATTGATTTTTAGAAGATGCCAAAGCCAGAGATCGATGGAGGAAGAGAGAGGGGGGGCGAGATGAGGTAATTCCATCCCCAAAACCGCATCGCCCGAGGCTGACGACAAGAATCTGCCTTCAAAAGCCACCGAGGGTATTTTTTTCGGGCCTAAAACGCTCTCGTTATCTGATCTCCCAAATAGTTGGACTTAAACTAATGAACAGATCAAAGTGTCGACGCTATGCGGTTAAGAATGTGTTACCTGTCTTTCGCTGACACCTGCTATGCAACGAAAAAAAGGAAGACGAAAGAAAAAGGGACATCTACAAACAGTGCACACTTTGAAACACTTTGAAAGGGAGTATTTCAATGTACATTCAAGAGCAGGAAAAAGCATGATTATAACTACTATCTTTGCATCAGGCGTCCTTCAAATGTGACTCCGATCCCCCCGGATGTTTCCTGCAACTCGGTTGTGGGTGTTTTAGCTCTCTAGTCCATCCAACTCGTTCATTTGGTTTATCAATTGGTGATTTCACCTCACAGGAGAAAAATCGGTTTGAAAGGTGACAACCATTAAAACCAAGGGAAGGTTAATTCACTGAGTACCTTAAAAAAAAACCTAAGTCTTCCGCATTTGTGGCGCATTGATATTTTGCGGTTCATTATTAGGTATTTCAAGCCTGTATTAGAGCTCAAGTAAAATGTTGTTTGAGTTCAATCTCAAAACCAAACATTTCATTTATTACCGCAATTGTATAAAAGCAGGGCGGGCGCTTCTTCGACCCCTCGCGGGCCGTGATATGGGGACGCAATAAGCGACCCTCTGCCGCCACTTAGTGGCCGCACCGCCGCATTACCGACCAATGTCAATATTCAACAGATCCATGATAAGAAATGGAGCCTGTCCCTGACGGTCTGAATAAATGTCGAAATTTGAATATCATGTCGAAAAAGAAAAACACGTGTTTATGTGGTTATTATCTGACTTAAGTTAAACTTCGTTCCTTCATAATTTTGCTGTCTGTGAGATGAAAGTGGACGGGTTTCCCCACCAGAGGGACTGGTTTGTCCTGTCTGTCAGTTCGCAGAACGTCTAGATGATCTGCTTTAATTTGACGGGGACTCTGCAGAAGGGGGTTGGAATGAAAGCGAGGAGCTCAGAGGTTTTCCGTCTGCTCTTCCTCGCGACACCTTCTTTTAAATTTTACTTGTAAAACCATGGCTGCCACCTGCAACAAACACAGTGAGGAAATGAATTTCTTTGAAATGAATTTATTTCAATTTTTGCTCTTTACATGCAATGAAAAAAAGAAATGAAAGTATTTCCAATTGCAAACACATTTACTGCTTCCTTTAAACCTCCTGAGTGAAGCGCGTGGAAAAAAAGACTGTTTTATAGTCAGTGCCAAGCGTCAGTTCCTGTTACAAAGAAGGAAGCGACAGATACCTCCCTCAGAAATTCAAAACGATCCAACGTCGTATGGGTGAAAAAAAGAAAAAACTATTGAAGCTTGTAAAAGGAAGCGCCGTGCTGTTTCCTACCTTCCTACTAAATCAGTTTTGATTTTATCATATATAGTATGAATATTTCAGTCATTAATCCAGCCTGCTGAGGTGAAATTGTACTGTTCCATCCATTTCTATCAAGAATGAATCCGGTCACCGTGTGACCATCAGGTCGGACATTCCGATGTCTCCGACAGGTAAACTTTGAAAAACACTGTTGCTGCGGAGACGTCGGAGCCAAATTGTTGTTGATATCAGTTTGTAGAATACCGAAACAAACAAACAAACAAAAACATCCATTGCGTCAACTCTCAAGAGTACTTGACACAGAGACGCAGGTGAGTACATGAGGGGGGAGAAGGAACAGCTCTGGGAGCCATTAACAAACCGTTGACAACATGTAAACACTGAGCCGACAGGGGGGAGGGGAGGGTGGGTAAACAGGAGCTTCTGACTAGCAACCAGATGGGTGTCTGCGTGTTTGAATTTGGTGAGAACGAGATTTGTCAGTGTGGTGGTGTGGGGGATGGGAGGGGCGGGGTCTGGAACAGGTCACCAGTTCTGGAGCAGTGCTGGGGCGCGGGGGTGCTAGAAGTGGTACGGGGTGTGGGTGACCCAGTTGGACGTCTGGTCTTTGGTGCGCTTCGCGGAGCTGTGGGTGGTGAAGAGGGACTTAAAGGCCTCCGATTTCTCCGTCATGTCCTGGATGGACCGCTTCGCGCCGGGGGCCGACACAAGCTTGGGGCCTTTGGAAGAACCTGAAGGGCCCGAGGGTCCGGCCACGTCTGAGGGCGCAGGTGAAAAAACAGATGAGGAAGTGAGGCAGCGATGTTAAAACTACAAAAGCTGAGGAGGATTTTTTGGGGGGACAAAATCAGAGAAAGGGATTATTGGTATATATCATTTTTTCTTCAGAGGCCTTGTCTGTAATTTAAGTACACTAAAAAGTAAAGACGGAGAAGGAAAGAGCACACAGCTGGTGCTGTAAAAATACCACACTGTAAACAATGCATAAATGTACGGATGAAATGTACTAAAAATGACGCATAAATACCATGTCAGATAACGCAATAATGACCTGATTTCAAGTGAAAAACACAAATTTTCTGTGATCAGTGGCTCTTGAACACGGAACAGTTGAGGCGGAGTGACAAAGTGCGCTGGTCAAGAGGAAGCAGCTTTAAAGGAACTCGAGCAAACGTTCCAGACCAATGGCTCACACAGACACTTCTGTCTACGCTTTTGTGAAGGGGAAGCTTGGTCGTCTACCTGGTTGGCCGTTTTCTCCGCTGCTCGTCAACGAGCCGTTCGCTGCGCCGTCCACCTCTGGAGCCGGTGTGTCTCCTGCGGGGAGGAGGTGAGGATTCATGTAAACAGAAGTGTTTGCTTTGCAGAGAGAGCTGGTTATCAGAGGGGGAAACAGTATTCCCTCGCCATATCGCGGTTCCCTTTTTGGGATATGAAATTACAAAGACCTGTGGTATAGCAAAAAAGTCTGCGATATAAAATTGTAGCAATACAATTTAATCGCATGATAATATATCACATACTTGTTATATGCGGTATAAATGTATTTTTTTTATATTAATGATGTCAATTATTTTTATGACAAAATAAACTTTTTCTAGGGAGGCGACCAAGGTTAATGTGAGTATTGGGAGGGTCATAAAGCATGAGAAGGGTCATAAAGCTTGAAAATATTTGTGAATAATGACATAAAAATACAGTCGCTATTTCGTGCATTTCTGTTTACGTTCTGGAACATGACCCCCCACGATAAATGGGGGACTACTATCTAAGTTTCTTTCTGTCTTGCTTCCTTGAGAAAAACATCACCACGGATTACAGTAAAGTTAAAATTTGGCGCTGTAAGTTTCAACTTCAGCCACGGGGTGGCGCTTTTACTAATATAAGACAAGATCATATTTTATTGATCCCTATAGGGGAAATTTGCTACTAGAAATCTAAGGGGTCCAGTTTGTGGGAATCAGACATAATCTGAGTGTGATCGGGACACTTCAAACTTGAGAGCAGTGAATAGATCAAACTCAATATATATATTTACTTTTCTTTGATTTCAGCAGTTATTTTGGGGGGCACATTAGATGCCTATTTCATTTGCATTTCATTTTCAACATCTGGCTCGGGGAGGGCAATCGAACGACCAAAGGATGAGCGGCCACGGGCTCGACACAAACCTTTCGACTCCGAAGGCGAGGACCTGGACTCTGTGCCTTTGCTCTTTTTTGATTTCTAGAGGGGGGAAGTCAAAGTGTAAATACAAGAAAAGAAGCTGGTGGCTTCCAATAACCGAAATAAAAGCACAGGGTGAATCTGTTATCGTCCATTTGCTGTCAGTGACTTGAATTTTCGGATAAATCAGTTACACTCGCCTTGGATTTGGTTTTGGAGTGTCTCTCTTCCATCCTGGCCCTCAGACTCTCCACCTCCTCCTTAGTGCCGTTGAGCACCACGATATCCTCATCCCGAAAGGGGTCCCCGCACTACGGAATACAGAGATATCAGATATAAGTTATAACTCAACCTCTGCACACGTGAAAGGGATTCAAATTTTTTACAAAAAATTACAAAACTAATAAAATAATTCTGAAAATATCAGGGGTTTTCTCAGTTTTCAAAACAATGAGCTGAGAGCAAAGTGTCATGAAAAACCTACAAACTGGATTTTATATTTTTTATTATTGCAGCAAGATTCAGTTTGATATCTTTATTTATTTACTCATTTGAATTGTTCTGAAATGTAGAGCACTTTAAGGAAGTCTGGTGTCTTTCTTATGAATTTTGATGTTCATATCTTCTCCACCAAACAACATCTATGTACTGTTTAACTGTAGTGAATATTCTAAGATGTTTATTCATGACAAAAAAATAAATGAATAAAAAAATAAAGAAAACATTTTTAAGAAATCACACTTCGGCATTAAGGACCCCCCAAAACCATCATTCACACGTTCGTCTCCAGTGAACTTCGGTTGAGAGAAACGTGTTCGTTTCAGCAAATATTTTTGAGTTTAGTCCTGTGACGGCGGATGTGGCCAGCTGATGTCATAAAAACTACATGTTGATTGCTGAAGATTGTGTCTTGACGTAACCAAAGCTGGATGGGGGGGGGTTACCACCAGCTCCGCCAAGCTTCACTTTGTTGCTCAATGATGATAATAATAATAATAATAATAATAATAATAATAATAATAATAATAATAATAATAATAATAATAATAATAATAATAATAATAATAATAATAATAATAATAATAATAATAATAATAATAATAATAATAATAACAATAATAATAATAATAATAATAATAATGTATACTTTATTAATCCCTCTTGGGGAAATTTGTTCTCTGCATTTATAATAATAATAATAATGATAATAATGATAATAATGATGATAA
Organism: Fistularia tabacaria; assembly: GCA_901007705.1. Taxonomy (NCBI): domain Eukaryota; kingdom Metazoa; phylum Chordata; class Actinopteri; order Syngnathiformes; family Fistulariidae; genus Fistularia; species Fistularia tabacaria. Next base: position 16,788 of record CAAKHD010013138.1, on the reverse strand, counting down.
TAATAATAATAATAAAAATAATAATAATAATAATAATAATAATAATAATAGGGGCGACGTAGCGCAGGCAGTAGAGTGATTGTCTTTGGAGCCAGTTTGACCGGTCCCCTAGTTCGATTCCTAGCTCCTCCTAGTGTGTCGAAGTGTTGTTGAGCAAGACACTGAACCCCTAAATGCTCCCCTGGCGTTGGCAGACGGCAGCCAACTGCTCATGGTTCAGCCATGATGGGTTAAATGCAGAGAACGAATTTCCCCAAGAGGGATTAATAAAGTATACATTATTATTTATTATTATCATTATTATTTTATTAGTAAAATACTACTGATAATGATAATGATGATAATGATAATGATTTTGAACAAGTTCCACGGATAGAAACAGCAGACGAGTCGCTGCTTTTACTTGGAAAGCAGATATGATTAGCCAGCCAAATTCACTGAGTAGAATGCAAAGTGAAACGCACGCAATCTACTCAGTGAGCATGTACAGTTCATGGAGACATGACCCACTTTCTCCAATAGATAAACATCATTCATTTTCTATATGTTTTGTTCAGAACAGAATCTGAAACAAAAACAGTGTAGCTTTGGTCGGAGGAAGGAAGCAAAGTCTCCTTCCGACTCTCTCTCTCTCTCTCTCTCTCTCTCTCTCTCTCTCTCTCTCTCTCTCTCTCTCTCTCTCTCTCTCTCTCTACCTTTCCCTCTCTCTCTCTCTTTCTCTCATTCTCCCTCTGTGTCTCTTTTTCTCACTTCTTCTTTCTGTTTGTGTTTGTGTGTGTAGGCACAGCGCATGCATGCCAGTATCCATCACAACCTAAAAATTTAACTTATAGTCAGCAAGAAATCCCTTCAAGTCAACATCATACTTGAAAATGGCAGGGAAATGTTAAATAATCATGAAATATCACAAAGAAATCATTGAGGTTAGTTGATGCGGTAACTAACATAAAACATTTATTCCACTTTTGAAATTCACTTAATTCCATTTTTGCAATATTTTCATTGTTTTATTCCACAGAGTTGAAACCATACAAAAGTCCCAGCCCAAATAATGAATGAATGATGTCTATGTATTTTATTTTTTACTTTGTGACTCATTATTGCAAAAGGAAATCAAATCTTGGATTCAGCATAAAAAATAGCCGCTTATTGCATCCAAGTTGTTTGAACTTTGAAATGAATGACATCACAGGCATCGGCCTTGAACAGCCGACACATTCACATCAGGCTGTAGATGCATGAAATTGCCAACGATGTTTGGCTTTTCACAGTGAAGAGAGAATGTTTACAAGTCTCTATATGTGTGTGTGTTTGTTTTAACGGACTATTGATGTCCACTCCAGTGTGTTCACAGGAGATGCTGGCAGTACCACAGTTACACAATTCTCACATTCATTGCCATTTGGGGAACAGGCAAACATTTGAGCAAGGGAAAAAATTGCACAAGTTCGAAAATGCTAAGTAGAAGAAAGTACACCTTCTCAACTAAAAATGTAAATTGAGTATAAACATAATTACTTTGCATATCTACCCTGCAAGATTACCTAGCAAGGAAGACATTTTTTTGGAAGATAGCCGTTTTGGAACACCATGTCAATGCATTTACATCGAATTGAAGCCCTTCCCTTTGCATAAATCATTCAGTCACATTTTCCGATTGAAACTCCCAGTGGGAGGTTTAGATGGACTTCACAACCGAGCGGCTGGTCAACCTGAGTCTTGGACCCTAATTGTTAATCTTAGTCCTTGACCAGATAGAAATGTAGCCTCCATGCTTGTATATAAGTGAAATGCATCCCCACAAAGACTGACAGACGGTCCCTGCTCAGTGACCACATGATTCACAGCCAGGTCCGATCAGATCAGAGGATTGTTTCGCACCAGAGCTTTCTGATGGGATTTATACCCTCTAATCTAGTTTAGATTGGTCAATTATCCCTAAATACTTGGTGTGTCTGCACGCGTGGGCGTGTGTACCCTCTTGTAAGGCCAGTGTGCATGATGCTTGGGCCTCAGACAAAATCTTTTCAACATACCACGCCCCCATTATGATCACAAGTTTTTGAATACAATCACTGGTGTGACCTGAAAATATTTTTTTTTGACAATAGGAAAACTATTTGATATAAATAAACACGTACGTTTGCAGATGTGTGTATGTGTGTGGGGGGGTTGTCTTTGGGTTTGAGCGTTGGTGTTCATTGCTTTCTTCACAAAAAGGATTTTTTCGAAATTAAGATTTTTACCAATTTCCAAAAACGGGAAGCTAAACAAGCTAAACTAAGGAAATGTCAGTCGTTTTTTTAAAATTCAACAATTTGAAAACAAAAAGAAGAATGCAGAGGATAGATCCGTGATGCATTACCAGATTACTTCTGTTTAAACAAATGCCAATCAAATGATTGTGGGTTTGGTTGCAAATTGAGCCTTTCTCTGTGGATTTTTCATGATTTTCCTGTGCCTGAAAGGGTTCCCTGTGGACTGGCCATCTTTTCCCCTGGGGTCTAAAAATGTGCAGTAATTCAATGAATTAGATTCTTAGCCACTCTGCTAAGTTTCTGTGAATGTAAATGTACTCAATAATTTCTTTCCTCTTTTATCATTTAGACCCAAAAAGAATGGGAAAATCAGATTCATAATCCCTATTATGCCCAGATGAGTCGATCACATCATTGCGACTCACTGAAAAATGTGATTAAAAGCAAGACCCAAATACGAAGCTGCAGAGAAAAAGGTGATAACGATCTACTGATGGAGGATATCTGTCTGATATCTGCCTTGAAATTGAAACAAAGGAGAAAGGGACCAGATGGGCAGCGTAAGATAAATGGACGATCCAAACATGAAACCGGGATTACAGCTGAGATTTTAATCCATGCCAGATTCAGTCAGATTTATCTTCTCGGAAGCCAAAAAAAACCTTTAATGCTGCTGGTTTTAATGTCAGTGTGTTGGGATTAATCGCTAATAGAGAGGACAGGATGTCAGCGGGACACATAATAACACACACTTGCTTCGATTCTTCAATTCAACAAGGAAACAAGCAACATTTAGGAAGATGTCACACACAAAGATGAGTCAAAGACACATCCCTCTGGCAGCAGGAGGGCATTCTACACCACAATAAATCAGTTGTTCCATTTGATGCAGTTTGGATAATAAATCCCAATGTATTGTATGTATCTACTTTTTTAACACATTTTCAGTTTTTCCTTATTGAACTCCAAATCAGGTCATTGCAATTACAACATAGTTTTTAAACAGTCATGATCAGTGTATTAAGGTTCAATCGCAGCTGCCGCGATGCTTTCTTGCTCTCCTTGCTTTTTGCATCAGCAGTGCGCTTCACATGGATCTCCATTCTCTACTCTTGTTCTTCCATTTTTTTTTCTATCAAAGACCTTGCCATCCATGATGAACATCTTGAAATTTGAATCTTGAGCTGCAGTCAATGTCATTGACAACCTGTGCTGAAAAATTTAAGTGAAAAGTTGCGATTTAGAAAATGAAAACATGTGTCAGATTCAAAGCATCATGAAGTGCCCCAGCCATTTTTGCCAGGGAGAAGCTGTATTGTTGTGGCAGTTATGGGATGTAAAGAGGTACCGTTCAGATGCTGCAAGTAAATGACTACGATCTTTCAGAGGACTGAAACTACACCGTCTTTTCACTTAAAACACCGACATTTACAAACATAATGCTAACATTATGCAGTATCGGTCAATACAAGTCTGTATCTTCCACAGGACAACCACAAGCACACTTGCACACCCATGCACATACATGGATACGATTGCATGATTCTGCGTATTAGAGGAACTTAAGATTATTCTTCCTGGAGCCAACTTACATTGTGACTGTCAATTTGTTAGCACTGAAATTTCACTATATTCTTTTCTATTACGAAGTCATATATGATTATGAAGTTTTTAACGGCTAACGATTTTTCTTTGTCTTTCATTTTTACAAACAAAATATAACATGCATTTGAATTCAATTGTGATTTCCCCCCCAAATTCCACTATTCTTAATTGAACTGTTGTGGATTTGACTACATTCTGTAATTTTTTTTTAAATACGGCAACTTCAGCTAACATATCTTTAGTATGACTTATGTGCTCAAGAAAAAATGAGACCAAAACATTCATCAACTAAATAGTCAGTATCAAGAGTATTGGGATACCACAATGACGGGGGGAGGGATGTCATGCAAAGCAGTTTACTGTGCACGATAAATTGCATTTGCAAACTGGAACTGGTGAAAAGTGTAGACAATTCAACAAAATCAGCCTTGATTAAAATTTTCAAGTGTGAAACTGACCTAAATCTTCTAATTTCATACATAACTAGTAATACGTTATATGTTGTAGTTTATTTGTTATTGCCCAAAGGCCTATGCAGTGTACATGAGATGAAAAGGGCTTCCTTTCTTCTTCTGATAATGATCATTGCAAAGTGAGCATTGCTTAAATGGACAACATGATACTCGGGATGAGTATTTTTGTCAGTTTCATCATTCACTAATCTTGTGACTATAACATGATGAACTTATGGCAAAGTTTAACAGTGTAAGCTTGTTTAAGTGAAGGCCAGCGTTGTATTGTATGTTGTCACTTGAATTCATGAAAATTCTGAAGACGTTGTCTGGATACTGCTAAAAATATCCAAAAAGTAAAAGTTAAAGTGCCAAAAATTAGCTTTTCTTTCATTTGTAAAATGCAATTGACCTGCATATTGACAAGCCTTATAACTTGTTCATGCATGTGGGTTTATAAAACATGTCATTACAAATTAGTCAAAAAAGGCTCAGGATTGACATCAGGATAACAACATTCCCAAAGTGTGTCTGTACATTTCTTGGCACTGTTCCTCAGTAACATTTAGCAATGTGCTGCTGGATGCTGAGGATGCTTCATCTCATCTGGCCGCCGCAGCAGCTGTGTCTTTTCTCTCGTTCACAACAAGCAGACAAGGGCAGAGAAGAATCCCTTGTCTGCAGAGAAGAATCCGGAAGCAAACCGGTTTGTCGGGTGGAATGTACAATTTGATCAATTTCAATCAGTTTGTGACACCCCAAGGCTGGGGCATCTGGCATCTTAAGGTCAATAAATATATATATAATCACATGCCCTGTTTTATGCAGGGCTACATCAGTCACTCTTAACAGGCCACTAGTAAACATATGACTATGTCTCCTTGTTAGCATATTACATAATTGCCTCTGTGAATGACAAAAAAAATAAATTCTTCTTCTTCTTCTTCTCCTCTACCTTATCATTCTTATTTTTTATTTTTCTTTGTGTTATTATTGCTATCATCATGATTTGTCGTTAATCATTGTTGATGAGTTTTGACTATATCGTATTACACAATTTATAGAAAATAGAAATCAAAATGGGAAGCATTAGGGACTTAAAAGTAGTTTACATACAAAGCATTGCCTTAACACAGCACATCATGTTTTTTGGAAACCCTTGAGGATCACAAGAAATGAAGCGTTGGTCTGGAAATGGACTTCAGGGCTTGAGTTTAAAACCATTTAGAACTTTGACATTCAGCATCACTCTCTACCCAAATGGGATGAATTATTCAGCGTCTCTGTAATTATTGTAAATGTAACACAGTTTAATCCTTTGAGATCCTTTGAAACTTTGTTTCCCTTTTCCCCATCAAAGTACCCCTTCTAGCAGGAGTTGCATCAAGATAGTCACCCCTCCACACGAGCACAAATTCACTCAACATTGTCCTTGGCTGCGGCTCATGGTTGGCACTGAGCCGCTGTCAAATTAAAAAGTAAGCTCTAGAGCCTTACACTGGTAGGATGGCCATCGGGAGAATCTGCTAAGCACAATTTGTATTTTATAGACCTATCCTGTCTTCCCCTTACTGTTCTCCGGTATTGACTATTCTGCACCGGTCTTGCCAAGCACCCACAATTATTTCACTTTCTCTTATGAATATTAATGCTTTTATTGTATCATGTAAGCTAAAACCATGTTACTGCCAGCGCTACTGTTATTATTAGTATGAGATCATTTGTGCCTGTCCCTCATACCCCCTCTGTCTCTAACACACTCTTGCTTTCTATCTCTGTCCTGCTCACGTTCGCTCTCTGTCTCTCTCACACGCTCTCTCTCGCGCTCTCTTTCTTTACCCCATCCAGCAGGGACAAAAAGCCAAACACATTTCTGGCCAGTAAAAGGCAGTTTGTCATCGCCACTGTCGACAACTGCTTGCCTATGGCGGGATGTTGGGTTTCTGTAAATAATTAATAATAAGTGTGGTCCAAATCAGCTCTATATGTACAGCGTCATGTTAAAAGTGTATTGTTATTGGGCGTTATACCAATAAAATCAGATACTGACAGTCTATTCTTTCAGATTTGCACTTGCTGTCAGCAAGAAGCGAACAAGAAATAAGGAATTATCAACCCCAAGTTAAAATGCCATTCATTTTTAAACGTTTCTTTCAAACACACGAACTGTGGCATGTAGTATGTCTAGAGATTGGTCCAGGGAACCAAAAACGAGAATGTTGCCCCCAGGTGGTCAAAAAGTTATTTCAGACTGAAAGCGGTCTTAAACCAAAGGCATTCTTTCCCTGAACTCATGTGAACATCTTATCAAGTGTTGCCAAAGCAACAGGTCTCCATTTTCTCCTTCATCTCTCTGTCTCTCTCTCTCGTTCTCTGTCACTCTTTCTCTCTCTCCCTCCTTACTGTCGCTCACCCTGGGCGCCTGAGCGATTTGGCACTCTTGTCTCTGCTGTAGCCCTTTTCCTTGAGCAGCAGGATGCCTGCAAGCAGAACAAACCACTTCAATAGAAACCTGCTGAGGAGGAGCCCAAACTGCCTTTACGTGAGTGTGTGTGTGTGTGGGTGTGTGTGTGTGTGTGTGTGTGTGTGTGTGTGTGTGTGTGTGTGTGTGTGTGTGTGTGTGTGTGTGTCTGTGTCTGCCTGTGTCTGTGTCAGTCTCGCTCT
>CAAKHD010013137.1:18642-32455 GCA_901007705.1 Fistularia tabacaria | reverse complement strand
TACGGACGGAAAACGTGTCTGAACTTCAGCTGCGAACCCTCAGCCGGGCCTGCGGCTGGACCGAACCCGCTGACGTCAGGCCGGAGGTCCGATCGGAACAAGACGGCCGGGGAGCCGCCCCCCCCCCCAGCCTCTCCCGCCCGTCTGGGCGACGCGTCTCGCTAAAACGCAAAGCACGTCACACAAAACTCCATTGAAAAAAGCGGAGCTTTACCGTGTGCCCCCCCCGCCGCCGTGCCGCTCACAACACCCCTTGATTGGACCCGCCTTTTGACGTCCGCGGCTGACGCTAGGGTTCGGCTGGGGGCAGTCCCCCCCCCCCCCCCCACAACCCCCCCACCCCAACCCCTCCGCTGCTTCCTTCCGCGGCGCATCTCGACGTGCAAGTTGACGATTAAACGCCTCTTTTTAAAACTCCGAATCCCCGTTTGCGCACGGATCATCCAGGTGCGCGTGCGCGTGGAGGTGCGCCCCCCCCCCTCTCCGGAGCGCACCTGGATCGGCGGCCGCCGAACGCGTTACCGGGGCTGTCATTGTGCACGTCGTCCGGCCCGGGAAAACATTACGCATCAGCCGCCTCCAAAAAAAAAAACACCTCACCGCAGCGAGGACGCGCCGCGGGGACGCGCGCCGCCACGGGGGGTCGCGGATGCGGAAAATGCGCAAAGCCGATTCGGAGGCGCAAAAGAGCCAGACGGTACCGGCGGCCGCGGACGGCTGCAGGGCGGCTGCAGGCGGCGGCGGCGTCCGGAGCAACAGGCGACACCGGCTCTCTCTCACCTGCGGGCTCCGTCCGTCCCAGGCGGCGGCGGCGGCGGCGGCGGCGGATGCGGGGTTCGGTTCACACGGAGACCTCCGGACGGGTCCGGGGGGCCGCCCGCCTCCCGCGGGATCCGCGCTCCGGTGCGGAGGTGAGAACCCGCATCTTTACCTCGGCGGCGTGAAGGCGCCCTGCGAGTGCGCGGACAGGGGAAGGGAGGGGCTCCGGCGCGCAGCGGCGCCGCCGCTTCCGCCCGGGACTTTCACAATAAAAGCAACTTTTAGGACCGGCGTCTGTCGTCGCCACAAGATGATCGATGCAACACAGATGGATAGAAATATTTGTTCAAGCAAAGAGTTGAACAGAAAACATTCAATTTGTAACTTTATCTCAATTGTGCGAATGGTTTTCCAGAGGTCTCTGGAACGAAATGTCAAATCCAATCGATCGCTAGATTTGCTGATAAAGAAACATAAGTATGCGAAACAGAGAAAAAACAGAAAAAAATAACTACATTAAAAAGAGATTAACCGACATTTTGTTCTGGCGTAACCACTCAACGCCTCTCTTCCTGCTGCAACGTCGTTGCGGTGCTTTTATTGTGAAATCCAGATCAGTTGCTTCCTGTTATAGCGGCATCTGAATACCGTAACTTTACACAGACGTGATGCCATGGACGGGTGGCAGGTAACAGGATTTGATGGCTTCTTAAGTTTACACACACACACACACACTCACACACACTCACACACACACACACACACACACACACACACACACACACACACACACTCACATATACATACACACACACACACACACAGGTCAGGCTTTTTTTTTGTTGGAAAAACAAATTTCAGGGAAATCCAGATTTGTCCGGTCACATCATTTAAAGAAGACAGTGAATGTTATTTGGAAATGATTCGTGTTGGTATTTCTACTGATGCATGAGTGTCGGGCTGCTTCGGGAGGCTGAGGTTTCTCGATGTGAGGATGAAGCTAACCTTGGATATGTTGTCCACCCACTGGGTCCGTCTTGTGCTGCAGCAGAACTCGAACTTTGGCCGTGTCAATCCATGACTGTACGCTGGATTGAATTGTTTCCTATTATTTAAAAAAAGGTAACCAGAAAAACAGAAAATAAGGAATAAATATCATAAATGTTTAGAAACAGCCTTTTTTAAAATTAAAATCATTTCAAAAACAAAATCAGATCACGATAAAGAAAAGTGCTCGGCCTTTAGGTGTCCATAACTCATATCATAAAACTATATTAGTCCAGATTAATACAAATCAATGGGTATTCATTTTGATGGATCAGAATTCATCTCAAGCAGCCGTGCGATTAATCTGATTGAAAAATATCAATCCTTCGACGGCCGCCATGATGAGATAAATAAAAGATAAATATTCCAATTTTAAGACTTGTTACATTTCTCTTCTTACATCCTTCCAGTCAGTTTGCAGATTCACAAGCCTGTTTATTTCAGGCATGAACACACACACACACACACACACACACACACACACGTTGACATGGCAGTGATTTTACCGTGCACCCGTTTTCCTTCATTGGTGTCCCCCCTGCTGCTAACTCTGAATAGCGTAGCCTCTGTGAGTGGCATCTACTCAGCTACTGGTGGCCTCGCCCTTCACCGGCATCCCGGTGGAATCCCGGCTGTCTGTTTTTTCTCCCCCTTTAAATCAGAGAGCTTGTTGTCCTCTCTTGTCCTTCTGAGTGCCCGGCTCAAGGTCGCACGGGTGTGACCTTTTTCCTAACGTCTCCGTTGACCTGAGCCAGGGGTCGGCGACCTTTACAACTCAAAGAGCCATTTGGAGGCATTTCCCCACATAAAGAAACCAGCGGGAGCCACACCAGCCTTTATTTAAAATGGATTTAAAATGAACGAACACGGCATGTAACACGGTTTCTTTTTGCCTTTGTGCTATTTAGAAACAAAATATGTGTTGCATTATTTTAAATCGATGAACGACTGCAGAGAAAATGACATTCCTGCATGCAGCCAAACACTTTGAACTGCGAAGAGAAGAGGTTGGGTTGAAGGTGACTTTCGAGCCAAACTCTCAACGTCTGTTTGAGGCCTTCTTGTATTTGTGGAAACCAACAAGCCGGACTTCAATGATCCGCCGGCAGCAAATCAATAATAACATAGTATGTAAAAGGTCTATTTCACTGAAAAAATATGAATATATGCAAAATGATAATAAATTAAAATGTTGCTCATACTTGGTGGATGTGATTTCTGCATATCGGGGTTGAACGCCGCCACCTTCATCGTTACGCCTAAAACTTCATGCAAAAAATATTGGAACACCTTTTATTTAGATGTTACAAGATCGCCGTCATGGTCAACTTCAAAACGACATTTTAGAAATAAAATACATTCAAATTCAATAATAATTATTTTCAAAAGCCACAGGGAGCGGCATCAGAGGGCTCAGAGAGCCGCCGCCGGCCAACGCCTGACCTCAGCTTTCAATTTCATATCTCACACTTGAGGATGCTTTACGTTGGGAGTCGGGCATCTTCATCATCATCATCATCACGCAGTATTTGATGGCTATTCAATGCAAGTGGAGGGAAAAGGTCACAGCAAGAACACTGGCAGTTGAACCAGCCGCTGAGGCTCAGCGAACGCCGCTCAGTGTCAACCACATTCTCACTGAACAGCTGAAATGTGACGCATTCCAACATTTGGGTGAACATTTTGGACGTGTTTGGTTTCCGTATTTGGTGGCTCCAACGGCACAAGGACCGACAACCAGTGAGGACGGAGCTCAGCATCAAGGCTGCGCTCCGTCACCTTATCTCAACAACATCCTTGCTGAGCAGATGAGAGAGAAGTAAAGGACGGGCGGCGTTTGAACAACCTCCGATTTGCAGACGACACAACTGTAATCTATAATAGAAGAGGGAGCAGGTGCAGATGGTACGTCTCCTGTGGGACAATACGCAAGATCTGGTGAATGCGGAGAACACACAGGTGGCAGGTGTTGACAAAGGGTGGACACGAGTCCTTGCAGATCGAGGAAGTACACCAGCAGAGCTTTGTTTGGTCGAATGCGGCTCGTGACGTTGAACGGAGCCGTTAGCCCGGGCGGCTAATGGCTCAGTTGGTGGCGTCTCACCGCTGGGAGGGCCGGTGGTTCGACTCCCCGTCTCCTGAGTGTCCTCGGGCAAAACACCACAGCTTCTGCTGCTCTGAGTTTCATCTCGCCTCAGTTTTTGTCCAACTTCCCGAAGTCGGTCCATCTTTCTGTCCGAGGCGCCGCCGCTCTTCAGTCGTATGTCCGGTCCAGGACTTGCCTCCGTACGAAGCCACGGGAAGGGCCGTCACGTGAAGTCGCCTCAGCTCGAGACTAGAGCGATTGTGGACCCGAGGAAGTCGAGCAGCTTGTGTACCTCGGGTCCACAATCTCCAGCAAAGGACGCGGAGTGACTGAGATCAGGGCGTTAGCGATGGCAAGGGAGGCGGTGCAGAAGATGGCAAACGCCTGGAGGAACAAAGGGATCAGCTCGAGTCTCCAGCTGAGGAGACTTCACGCGACTGCTCTCCCCGTGGCTTCGTACGGAGGCGAGTCCTGGACAGGACATGCGACTGAAGAGCGGCGGCAGTGTGGAGCTACTGCGCACGCCTTGGACAAAAAGATGGACCGACTTCAGGAAGTTGGACCAAAACTTCTCAACAGAGAAGCAGAAGCTGTGGTGTTTTGCCCGAGGACACTCAGGAGACGGGGAGTCGAACCACCGGCCCTCCCATCGGAAGGACGCCGCACACTGAGCCATTAGCCGTCCGGGCTAATGGCTCCATTCAACATCACGAGCCGCATTCGACCGAACGAAGATCTGAGCAACGTCGTCAGCCGGACGGGATGCAGACGCAACTCCGTGATCGGATCTTTGACCTATCAAATATGGATGTGCAAAGTTTGTCCATGAGTGCCCATTAGCAAACATTGATTTCCCGTTGCTGGCCAGTAAAAGCTGGATATCACGTGGGCTGAGTTTGCGGGTTTTAATTTCACTTCTTCCAAACTTCTGCATCTTCTTGCCCTCAAACATTTTAGAACTTCCTCAGTAACTTCTACCCATCATCTCAGGACGGCGATGACATCCTTGTTTCTTAGCTCCTCGCCGTCTACACTCCTGTATGATGAGCGGCATCCCCGAAATTAGCGTCATTAGCGACATTAGCGTCAGATGACTCATTCAACAAACATCTCCGGAGACCTGGACGGAGCTGAAACATGAAACTGTCCAGGGCCGCCGTTCCTAAGTGGTCCGCCTTCCTGTATCCAGGAGATAACTGCGCGCTGTAAAAGCAAGAGATGCATAATAAATACCCCGAGAGCTTTTAGGTGTTCGATAGGCCGCTCATTAGCCGTTCACCTGCTGCGAAGCACGTGCGGCGTTTCCTGTCCAAATGTCACCCGTGACTCATGTGTTTTGGTTCACAGTTTCCTGACGGGGAAGGCGATATTTACACGGCGGGAGCGACGGGAAACGCCGTCTCTTCGCGATCGCAAATAGACACGGCGTGGAGTTCGAAGGGAAGCGGCGGACGATCCGCCCGGCTCCCACCGCCGCCGTCAATATGGCCGTCGAACAAAGTCCAATCGATGGGTAATGCTCTCCGGAAAAGGTCACTCGCCCCGATAGAGTCCGTGCAGTCAATGTCGGAGGAGCGATGGAGCTCGGAGGTTCTTTACTCCCTTCAACCGCTCGACTGTGTTTGTCCGCTTGTTTATCGGGGCTCCTTTTCCACGGACGGGGATCCAACATGGCCGCCGCCGGAGGCAACAAGTTCCCACTATTTGAGTGGAGGGACAGAAAACACACCATCATCTTTAATAAGTAGAAGTCGTGTTTTCCGGACGATTGGCCGCTGCTTTTTCCCCGCGCTCTGAACACTGAGGCCGAAACAAAACATGTGTGACGGATTTTTTTGAGCTGTCAGAGGTAAAAAAAAAAAAAAAAAAAAGGAGATGGGGCCCGAACTTGAAACCGTCGTTGGAGACCGCGTTTAACGGTTTCAGTGCGCAGGAGGAAACTGGAGATAGCGATCAGCCGGAGGAGGACAAAGCGGGGACGGAAAGTGGACGGATGGACTTTTCCTCGTGTTATTTTATGGTGAGTCTGTTTTCAGCAGCCACCGTGGGGAAAAACACATTTCCAGGAGTTATTTGTGGATGTTTCCGGCATGGATTTAATTCAAAGTAAATCATGTTTCTGTGTAAATACCTGCGGCTCTGAGACACGTGCAGCTTTAAAATGAATAAATGTAGTTTTTGGTTCATGTTTAGCCGCTCAGGCTTGTATTCAGATGCGCTTAAAAGTCCGTAAAATACGCTCGTCTTCAGGTTAAACACCTTCATCATCTGACGTCTGCGCGACGCCGTGAATGGACTCAACATGTGACTAAAAGTGGGGAAACCCGTTCTCAGCGGCGGAGAACCTTCAGCACTCGGCTCACCGTGGACCACCAACTTCATGGGTAACTTCTTCTGGGCTGCTCCCTTCAGGGGTTACCGCTAATTCTGAAGGACAAACGACTCAAAAGCCAAAAAAAGAGGGTTGCGTAAGGGGGTTACGACCAAAGCGTCAATCCTCAGAACCACTGATAACGGAAGAACCCAATGAGATGAGGAGCTGGACAGCTTGGCTGTGGAGAGGGACATCTAGGATGCTCTGCAGAGCCTCCTGGCACCGCGAGCCAACCCTGAATTAGCAGAAGAAAGTGAGATGAGGGTTTCAAGGTCCGACCGTCTTTGTCCTCCAAAGATCAGGACTTGACCTTGAATGAATGAAAACGCCTCAGGATCTCCTTCAGAACATCAGGCCAGCAGAATGAGCTCCAGAGATTCCCTGAAGCTTCGTGGCAGCTCTGGAAATCCACATATGATGAGTTCAATGTCCACCAAGCTGCACCGCTAATGCCAGTGGGATTTCTAGCATGATTGCATTTCACAGCTGAGCATGTTCAGCTCCTACATGTCCACATCAGTCCTGTCAACCACAGAAGATGTCTACTTTGTTCGACGCTATCGATGTACGATGGTACGTTATTGATAATCCATACATGCACGAGCGCCGAGGAAAGATCCAAACGTATCCGCCGTCAAAGAGCAGTTAGACATGAAGGAAGGATGGCCCGAGCGCCTCGCCCTCCGAGCCAGGATCAATGGGCCTCTCGGATGAACACCCGGGCCTCATTTGGAGGAGGAAGCCGCTTCCTGTACAAATCTACACGCACAGATACATGGTCATATCTTCAAACAGCTCCAGGACGAACCTCGGCGGACAGCAATCCTTGTCTGAAGAGAAGGTCCAACTCTCACACCTGCGCTTTTGAAAGCTCTGGATAAAATCGAAGGTTTCACGGTGTTTCTGGGATGAAGAATTTGCTGCATCTCAGCAGCTTTGTCGCCCAAATCTGACCTTCTGTGGCGGCGCAGGGCAGCGAGGCAGCGAGGCAGCGAGGCAGCGAGGCTGCGAGGCAGCGAGGCAGCGAGGCTGCGAGGCAGCGAGGCAGCGAGGCTGCGAGAGAGCGAGGCAGCGAGGATGCGAGGAAGCGAGGCTGCGAGGCAGCGAGGAAGCGAGGAAGCGAGACAGTGAGGATGCGAGGCCGCGAGGCAGCGAGGCAGCGAGGCTGCGAGGCAGCGAGGCTGCGAGAGAGCGAGGCAGCGAGGATGCGAGGAAGCGAGGCTGCGAGGCAGCGAGGAAGCGAGACAGTGAGGATGCGAGGCCGAGAGGCAGCGAGGCAGCGAGGCAGCGAGGCAGCGAGGAAGCGAGGCAGTGAGGATGCGAGGCCGCGAGGCAGCGAGGCTGCGAGGCTGCGAGGCAGCGAAGATCCGAGGATGCGAGGATGCGAGGATGCGAGGCAGCGAGGCAGCGAGGAAGCGAGGCAGCGAGGAAGCGAGGCAGCGAGGCAGCGAGGATCCGAGGAAGCAAGGCAGCGAGGATGCGAGGCCGCGAGGCAGCGAGGGTCCGAGGATGCGAGGAAGCGAGGCTGCGAGGCAGTGAGACTCCTGGTGCCATGTCATGTTGTACGCTTTCTGTCACTCTTGGACAAGGGTTAACTCAAGTGGAGGTTTTGGAGACCTGCAGAGGGTTCCAGCCCTGGAAAGGAAGTTAGTTCTTCACCCTCTTTTGTTCTTTTCAAATATTTGTTTAAAAGATAGAGACTGACGACGGCTTCGCCCCGAGGCGGGAGGTGGAAAACAGCTTCCAGCTCGGTCTGCTGCAATCCCTGCATCGTCCTTTTTTTCATTTCACGGCGGTTTCAGGTTTCAGTTTACTTTCCCTCTGTGCGTGCACGGGCTGAACAATACCACACACACACACACACACACACACACGGGCAGCCGTGGAGCTTCTCGTTCATCCGGTTTGCTGAGGACCTTCTAGAAGCCCAGTGTTTATTTCTCTGCTCTCTATCACATGTCACCATCCAAACGTTCACCTTCTCATCCGCACGTCTGCACGATGCAGGGTCTCCATGAAGCTCCTGCGTGTGTTCGGACGGCGGGAGGAACACGGAGAACCCCGGGGAACCCCACGCAGACACGGAGGAGAACGTGGAGACTCCACACGGTCAGGAACCCTTTGGGATTCCAAGCGGGGACCTTCTGGCTGAGAGGAGGAGGAGGAGCTAACAGCTGACCCGCCCCTCTATATGGCTAATATATCTTCTTCTGCACTGATTTCCATTTCTTCTCTCATCATGGTGTGTGTGTGTGTGTGTGTGTAGTCACGTTCTGTCAAGGTGCAGGAGGTTGTCTAGCAACAAAATTGAACGGAGTCAATGGAGAAGCCTTCGGCACACAAAGGAGCGCCGAGGACGGAGAGCGAGTCAGTGACGGCGCACAGAGAAGATTAACGCCAGCAGGAGGAGCTGCAGGATGTCGACCGAGGCCCGGAGGTCGAGCTCCTCCAGGAGGAACCTCAAGCTGAGGAGCGAGCCAGGAGGTCCAGGCTTCGGTACCCGCGGACTGCGAGGAAACTCCCTGGACGTCTCCTGCTGCCTTGAAGGTGGAGAACTGAAGCGTTTTAACCCGAGAAGGGAAGAAGAGACAGAAGAAATGAAGGGTAAAAAAGGTCAGCTGGTAATGCAGGTGGAATCGAGGCTGCGGACGGACGGACGGACGGACGGACGGACGGACGGACGGACGGATGGACGGACGGACGGACGGACGGACGGACGGATGGACCGACCGTGACTTGGCCTCTCAAGTGCAGATTTTGAAAGATGACCTCCTGGTCTCCTTCTCCACTCCAGCGGAAGCAGAAGGTCGAGCTCCTGGCGACGCGCCGAGGCCTGGAGGGGCTCCGGCGCCGAGCCGCCGCGTCCCAGATGCCGCGTGGAAAATGAAATTCGCCGAAACGCAACGGAGGAGAGTCTCGGGAGACCTCCTTCCTCAAGATGAAGAGCAGATTGTGGACGGCCGGAGTCCCCCTCCCTCGCCGCAATCTGTCGGAGTTCCGACGCGGGAAAGCTGCTCCCTGCCGGGACCCCGAGATGCAAACAGTCTTTATTTAGTCAATGAATCATGTTTACCGACGGCGACCGGCTCGGGTTCCGCACAGGAGAACGTGAGGAAAACACGAGAAGAACATCCGTCCTGGAGGCCCCGGCAACCTGCTGCCGTCCACCAGGAACCGCCGTCACCTCCCTCACGCTGTTTGTTCCTCCTGACCGTATTCAGATTTCTCCCGTAATTATAGGATCAAATGGAGGCGTGAATAAAGGAGAGTCTGATCGGACGAGAGGCAGGAGACGACCCGGACCACCTGGAGAGACGCAGTCCTCGGCAGATCTTCTCCACGTCAAATTAAGAGCAAGAGCTTTCCAACAGAGAACGGCGGACAAGAAGAGGGTGCAGATACCTTTGAGGTTACTGTGGAGGACCTTCCTCCTCTCCTCCTCTTCGATCCTACCAGAACCTCGGCCCTTCACCCGGGCTGAGCTCCGAGCAGGTGCTTGCGAGGGCAACGTGGAAAACCGAGGCGGTCCATCAGCTCACCTCCGCGGGTGCAGATGGATCTCCAGGTGTGTGGAAGCCTCTCGGGGTTCTGCGCCGTCAGCCGGAACCCAGACAGGGCTCCGGCATCATGGCCGCCCGTGGAGCCACCCAAGGATATTCGGGGAACGGCTCCGCGTCACCGACCCGCCGCGCCTCCTCCGGGCTTCTGTCAGAGGCAGATGGTGGGAGAGCCGGGAGAAGATAAATCCACACGGAGAATCTTTGAATGAGCGGCGTGAGACGAAGTCTTTTCTGTCTGTGCGAATGTGAGTCACATTCAGAGACTCTCCATTCTCCTCACGCATTCGCACAGAACGCTCTTCGTCATCTTCGCACAGGACGAGCTCTGCAGCACCAGCAGCGCCGCAACATGGAGCCCCAACACTGTCAATGTAACTGAATGTAAACTAAACGTAACTCCTCCGTCACGTTACATCACTGAGTTTATGACTCGTTCAAACCCAAAATGTTCCATATGCATTTGGATGGATTTAGATGAATGATGTTTACTGGTTACTGTTCCAACATAACTCCTCTTCTGTTGTCAGTGAGGAAACTCACGTGACTCCATCAGTCAGTGATCAAACTCTCAAGTGAAGAAAGAAAAACCTCCATCTGCATCAACTTTTCTCTTCCTGGACATCCAGGGATCATTTTTATGTCTTAATTCCACTGGTTGAAAATGGCGTTGACGTGGATCCACGGGAATCTAACGTCGGGACGCCGTCTCCTCGAGGGTCACCTGATCGGCAATGCACGCGTTTGACTTATTTACTCTCAGACAATCCGACCGTTTCGGAGGTTCTCGACGGCCACATAAGATGACGTGGCGGACCACTTTTGGCCCGCGGGCCTTGAGTTGGACACGTGTGTTAGAAGATAATCCAATTCCACCTTGGATTATGTGAGTCCGACCCGGGGAGGTGGAGTGGCTCAGGAGTGTAAATATGAATGAACGGATGAAGAGCTGCGCGGCTTGTTTCCACTGAATATACATGCAAATACGGGAATGGGAATTACAACATGAGATCAAATAATGCATGTGCAGATCAAACATTGAGCAGGATCAGAGTGACCTTGGAAAATGACCTCCAATCCCACCCTTTATTTGTTGTTCTTCTGTGAGTCAGTCTCAGCTCATGGAATAGGTACATTATAGATTTCCATGGATAACGGAATGTGAGGCATCACTCCTTTTCCTCACATAAGCAAAATTCATTTCAAATATTTATTCAAAAAAAGTTTGGGGAGGGAAATTCAACAAAAAAATAGTTAACAATAATGAAAAGATCGATAGTAATTTCGCATAATAATTCTTAAAAAATCTGCATTTTTGAACCCCAGTAACAAATAAATCCAACAAAAAGTACTTTATCTATCTCTGAATAGCGCATGAAAAAATAAACTAAAAATATTTTATGGGTTGAAAAGAATCCAATTCATTTTTTATGAGTGATTTTTTTTCAGAGTTCTGTTTTTTAAAGAAAACAATATTTTTTTTAACCTATAAATGAAAAATCTGCATTTTTGGAGCCCACTGTTTATACTTATGTTTAGAATTTGAAAAAACTCCGATTTTATTTTTCCTCTTCAGAAGGGTTGGTTGAATGCACATATGAAACTGCTGGAGTTCAGAACCTCCAACAAGGTTAACAACCACTGCTCCAAACATTACGTTGCCATCTCAAAAAATGACCATTCCATATCTTGGTGTTTTCCTGATGAAACACCTTCTGTGGACCTCAGGTGCCGTCTGCGGAAACTCTCACACGCGCCGGAAATGTAATCATCATGCAGCGGGAAAGAAGAAAAAAACTACTTTTAGAACTTTGAAATGAATCAGCAAACCGGCAGAGACGTCTCTGTGTCTCCTGGTGTGTGTGTGTGTGTGTGTGTGTGTGTGTGTGTGTGTGTGTGTGCTCTCAGAGCAACAATCACGCAACTATTGTGAGCTGGAAAGTTTCCTTTTGGGTCATTTTTTATTAATTGCAAGCCGTTCCACAGGGTTATAAATAACCCCGCTGTGTGCCGCCGGTATTAAATATATATGGTAATAAATGTGGAGAGCTGCTCTCAGTGCTCAACTGATGCCTCAATATTTCCCGCTGCCGCGCTGGAGAGGCTCATCACACTATGCAAAGAGATTGCCGCAGTCCTTGACTGAAATCATGCACGGCAACATCTTCTCTTTTGGAGGGTGATGAGGCGGCGCCGAGCAAACACCGATGGCCTCGGATACGACGAATACCACGATACGCGGAAGCTGCCGTGCCAGAGCCGTGACCTTCAGGCACAGACTGGCTGAGAGGTCGCTGGGAGCTCAGAGCAGACCGCCAGCCGTTGTCTGTCTGGCTCTCCGTGTCACGGAGGAACTGCAAAGATGTGGTGAAGAGACGGCGCGGCACTGGAGCGGCTGGAGAGGAACAGCTGGCAAGAACTGGAGTGCTTTGCAGGAGCGCAATTGTCTTCAAGTACAACAACCAAACACACGAGACCGACAGAGCGAGCTCGTCCTCGGAGCCCAGCAGTCCCGGTTCCTCCTCGCCTGTCGAAGTGTCGTTGAGCAAAGACACTGAAGATCAGGAAGCTGAGGTCATTTGAGGTTCGCAGCCACGTTCTCTTGCGCCTTCACTGAGAACAAGCTGACCTTCTCCTTCACCCGCTGGTTCCATTCCATCACCTGATGCCACAGGAACCGGCTGGAGCTCATCATCTTGGTCTGCTCCACAACAACTGGCCACCTCCTCAGAGCTCTCAGTGGATCTCACTTCACTGTCTCTCACCTGTGGTACAAATTGCACAACTCTGTACAGCTTTTTATTTCTACCTGTATTTCATACATTCACTCTATATTCAAAGGTATCATTCTTCCAGAAACTGGTCCCACAGAGTTGGGAGCATGGAATCTTCCAGAATGTCTTACCAAGACATGTTGGACCATTCCATGATCCCGACTCTGTGGAAACACTTTGGAGCTCCTTCCTTCTCCAACATGACTGAGCACCAGTGCACAAAGCAAGATCCATGAAGACCTGGAGGACAGAGTCTGCTGTGGAGGAACTTGACCGGCCTCCAGAGAACACCTTTGGCATGAATGAGAGCGGAGACTGAGAGCCAGACCTTCTCCTCCAACATCACCAATGTGCTTCTGGAAGAATGATCCAACATTGCTGGTGGACATTCTTCCCAGAAGAGCTGAAGATGTTCCAGCTGCAAAGGGTGGATCCACGTCATATTGAAGCCTCTGGATGAGGAATGGATGTCACTGAAGTTCATCTGCCAGTCAAGGCAGGAGAGCAGATACTTTTGGCCTTGCAGTCTAATTTCACCCTTTTATTTCCTGATGTTCACAAGTTGATGCTGCTAATCCACTTTCCCTCGGGGACAAATCAAGTTTTTTCTGATTGTGATCCTGAGGAGTGTCAGGGCGGAGAGCTTGTCTCGGGCTTCTGTTCAGCTGAGCGCTTCAGACCGAAACGGGGCCGAAGAGTCTCCTGCATCTGAGACCTTTTAAATTTGAATATATCCAACCGTGTTGGATATATTCAAAGGTTTCCTGGGTGTGCCTGGACGGCGCAGCGCCAGGCACGAGTGCCTCCACGCCGCCAGGCACCGCTTCGCCGGAGTCCCAGCGCCTGGGCGAATTTGAATAATATAAAGGTTGAACTTCCATAATTACAGCGCGGCCTGACACTGCGGTCCGGCGGGGGGGCCGGGGGGGGGGGGGGGGGGGGGTTGAGGTCCACCCAGCGGCTGCCACGCAGTCAGAGGAGGTCTAATTTTAGAAGGCGGCGATAAGCCGGCCTCCCTCTGGGACGGGACCGCATCAAAGGGAGAGAGAATGCTGACTCTGTTGCCATGGTGATCACTCTTCGGCTCGGATGGCCCTTATTTCCAGGGCGGGGGGGGGGGGGGGGGGGCGTCGGGGGGGGGGGGCCAAGGGCCCGCCCCCCCCATTTTGAACCCCCGGGTACAGGGCTTGAGGGCGGGCCCCCCCCCACCCAAAAA
>CAAKHD010013137.1:6888-18622 GCA_901007705.1 Fistularia tabacaria | reverse complement strand
GGGTGGGGGGGGCCCGGGGGGGGGGCGGGGGGGGGGGGGGGGGGGGGGGGGGGGGGGGGGGGGGGGTGGGGGGGGGGGGGATCAACAGGACCTGCCCCGCCAATCTGAAACCCACGGTTACAGGACTGCAGGACGGCGCCGCGCCATCCCATAATGTTAGACCAAAGTACTTCTGAGTGTTGACTCCTTTCAAGCGGCTGATCCAACCGTTTCCACCCTGAAGAACCAATCGGCGGAAGTGACGGGACAGCATTTTTGACATGGCTTTTCCAAGGTTGCCACTTTTGAGTTTACGTTTCCAGGCGGGGGGTCCTCCTGCGTGGAGATGTTCCCCCCCTGCGGTCCAAAGCTGAAGACGGACGGGTGGAAGGGACTGGTATCGGCTGAAGCCCCGGAGGAGGGACTCGGGGTCGGGCTCGCCTTTGCGCCGCAGCTCTGCCGCCGCGGGCGCGTGAAAGGGATCCACAGAAGTGGAGAACATTTGATGCAGGAGAACCAGCAGACATGACTCTCCATTCATGTGAGCGACCTGTGGTTGCAAAAATATATATGTATAAAAATACAAATATACATGAAATGAAACTGCAAATCTCACGGCTTTTTGTGGAATTGCAGGCTGTTTTGTTTCCTAAAACTCTGTAACTGAGGCGAGGTGACCATAAACATCAACTAAAAATGAAATTTAAAAAACAGGAATATGGGCATGGAAACCTGAACGTCCAGCAAGACAGCAGGTAAGGCAACAGCAAGGCAACTGGTAAAGTCGGGAGGCCGTGGAGAGGAGGCAAATCACCTGGAGCGAGATGTGGGACATGGAGTCCAGTAGGCTACGCGTCATCATCAAGGCCAAGTATGATGTTCCGGCCTCTCCGTCCGACCTACATCTGTGCTCTGGAGGAGACCCGGCCCATCCCCAACCTGGGGCCACAACCAAGTGCTCAAGTGCTGGGCGGCTGAACTGGAGATCAGGAGGGTAAAAACCAACGCCGTGCCTCCAAAGGCCCAGGTTACCGTCCAACAAATGACAACCTTCATCGGGGACGGGGAGAAAGGGCGGACCCAGGCGACCAGCCCACGCCCAGACCTGGTCCTCTGGTCCGAGTCCCGCCAGCATGTCTTCTGACTCAGCGGCTGGACGGCGGAGCCGGGCTTCACCAGGAGGAGCCGCTTCCACCACGAGGCGACAGAACGGAGCGGTCGCTGGCGGTGGCTGAAACGTAAGGAGGCGACACGGGCTGGCGAGTGACTCTCTGACTCTGTATATGTATATATATACACATACATATATATATATATACACATACATATATATATATATATATACATACATATATATATATACACATACATATATATATATACATTACATATATATATATATATATATATACACATACATATATATATACATACATACACATATATATATGTGTGTGTGTGTGTGTGTAAAATTAAAAAATAAATAAAACCAGGACTATCAGCATGGAGACCTGAAGATCCCGGGCTTTCCTTCCTGACTTTTCCAAAAGCTTGTTACGGCTCGTTTGTCAGCGTCAGATGATTTCGAATTAAAGTACGGATGAATAATTGAGCTATTCATTAACGGGACTGGATTCCAGAGCGGCTAAATTAAACGTCATTTCTAAAAATGGGCCGGGAGAGACGTTCCCCGGCACGGTGATCCATCACCCGAGGCCTGGATTTACATCACGCTGTTAAATTCGGCCCGGACGCAACGGCCATTCATCAGGGCCGATGCGCACACGGCTCTCAACCGGCTGGGGAGCTGGTCAGGTGGCCTCCACACCTCCATCTAGAAGGTAGGAGTCTGAGGCGGGCGTCGGACGGCCGCTCCGGACCACTGCGCCCAATGGAGCAGGTGCAGATCATGAAGCTCTCCTGGTCAGCCGGCAGGTACCAGCACCAAGACGCAGCAGGCTCAGGTGTTTCATGGTTCCTGCATGAAGATACTTTTGCCTCTGGTCTCACCTGTCTTCTACCACACATCACCCCTGACACTTCTCTCCACCCACTTGAACCCGCTTCTCAACCTCTTCTCCATCACCTCCATTGCTCTGGACTGCTGGCCTTGAGTACCAAAAACCCTCCGCCTTCTTCTCCACCTCCCTGCAGCCTCACCGTTCCACTTGGGTTCCTCTCATTCTGTCTAGCTGAGACTAACCTTCATTCCTCTCCTTTCCAGGCCACACCTCCACCTCTCTAGATGTTCCTCCACCTGTCCCCTGCTCGCACTACTGATCACAATGTCATCTGCAAACATCATGGTCCATGGAGATTCCTGTCTAAGCTCATGTGTCAGCCTGTCCATCAGCACTGCAAACAAGAGGGAGCTCAGAGCTGATCCCTGATGAAGTCCCACATCCACCTTGAACTTCTCTGTTACACCTACAGCATCTCACCACTGCCTCACAGCAGGCATACATGTCCTGCACCGGTCTGACATACTTCTCAAGACGTCCTCATACAGCACCGTGGCTCCCTGCCGTATGCTTTGTACAGTAGATTTACTTCCAGATGATTTAGATAATGCAGACGTAGCTGGGAAACTAGAACATCCAGCTTTGCCATGACAACGGTGTGGAAGCCTATGCTCACGCCGAGTCTCCACTGTGAAGGAACGTGGAACCATGGGCTGTAGAGAGAAGCCATCAATGAGAAATGCTCTCCACTCATCAGGTGGAGTCTCGCAGGACACGCAGATGCAGGCGGGGAACCGAACCGCCGACCTTCTGAGCTCGAAGGTCACTGCTTCTGATTTGGAGTGAACGTGTAGAAGCCGCTGAGATGCGTGTGTTCATCCGACACGGTTCCCCGTCTGTTTTTAGAAATAAATCACACGGCTGCTTTTCTTTTGAGCCGTCTTTCATTCGTGCACAGAAACTCTTTGTGACAACGACCGTCCCACGTCCGCTTCCCTTCCAGCTGAGGCAACGGTTTGATCTCATCTAAGATCGTCCGAGACCACGGTTGCTTCGACAGCAACTCCGGGAGAAGGTCTGCAGGAGGTCACCGTGTCTGGTACGATGTGTGACCTCTGACCTCATCAATGTGGTTTCATCTCCTATCAGATGCTGCTTCCTTTTCTGAGGGCGCCCAGAGCTCATGTAACGTGTAGCAAAGCAGCGCCCCCTAGTGGTGAAAACCCCACAGTATCATTCTAATTGAGCTGCTTTCAAACACATTGTCCTATATTTATATATTCTGCACATCATTTCTTTTTCTAAATGAAGAAACCTTCTTCCTCAGCCAATTTATTGGATATCCATTTTCAAAGCCATGTAAAAAATCCAGAGTGAATTACCATTAAATTACCCTGAGACAAGCCAAAAAACAGGATCTTAAAATAACAATCATAAATAATGAAATCGAGCCGTTTGAAAGAAAATTGGTTTTTAAAAAAATCTGGAAAGGTGCCCTTAAAATGACAGAAAAAGGCTGATGGCCAGGGTACCTCGATGCAGGAACAGGAAGTGCTATTCCTGCCAGATACATGAGTCTGCTGCGCGGAGCTGTCCATGTTCCAGCAGAGGAGGCAGCAGGAGCACGTTTCTGCCAACTGTAGACCATCTATACCATCTCCTATTTAGACTGCAGGGGAGGAGAAGGAGGGCGAGGAAAGACTGAGAGTGTATGAAGGGGTTTCATCTGAAAACATAAAGAATTTGGGGAGTTGAATTGAGTGTTTTGAAATGGTAACATTTATGGATTCAGACATCCATGCTGGATGGTCACGACAATCCATCCATCTGCCGCTTATCCTCTGCTCAGGGTCGCAGCGAGGCCGGAGCCTAGCCCGGGAGGCAGGGTTCATCCCGGAGCGCTCCTTAACAGCGCCGCATCCGGAGACGCACCGGAACCTTTCACACCTCACACAGACACACCATGGAACACACATTTGGTTTAGCATCAAATGCTAGCGAGACACAGCGAGGCGTTGGTGCCGCCAAATCCAAAGGAGTTGGAGAGGGCAATCCTCCGGCCCTGGGTCCGCCACGGCTGCGCCGCGCAGGGGACGTAGTTGAGGCTGAATTCGGGCTCGGTGCGGTCCAGGTTGAGGGTTGGAGGCAGGACGCCGTGATAGCACGCCAGAGCGGTGAACGCCGCCTCCAGAGCCCCCGCCGCACCCAGCAGGTGTCCCGTGGCTCCTTTGGTGGAGGAGACGGCCAGGCTGCCGCAGCTCGGCCCGAACAGTCTCTTGATTGCCGCGTTTTCTGCCGCGTCGCCCAGCGGCGTGGACGTAGCGTGCGCGTTAATGTACGTCACGTCGGCCGGAGAGAGACCGGCATCTCGAAGCGCTGCCAACATGCATCTGTGGAGAGAGGGAATGAGTCAACCTTGGAGGGGCTGTGCTTTTATAAAAAGCAATTCCACTTTTTTAGAAATGAGACATCAACGATCTGAGTCTTTCAAATATATAATTTGGGAGCTTAAATCCCTTTACACATTTAACCTATAAAAATGTCTCATTCAATCCAATTCAATATTTGGGCAACTGGTGTACAAAAAAATTCTACAAAGTGGCCACTGGATGGTGCTGTTTCACCCTTTCTTCTTGTATGTTTTGTTTTCATTCATTCATTCATTCATTCATTCATTCATTCATTCATTCGTTCATTCGTTCGTTCATTCGTTCGTTCGTTCATTCGTTTATTATCAACTGCTAATCGTACACTTAGGCTCCTGGGGGTTCTGGAGCCTCTCCCAGCTGTGAGCGGCCGAGAGGCGGGGAACGCCCTGACCCGGTTGCCGGTTAATCCCATCCTTTCAAAAACAAATAACCATTTGTTCAATCATTGTCAAGTAAAACGACGCGTGAAACTGCGAGGCCTTCCAAGCTTCGAAGCGAAAAAAAACCTCGGAGTCACCTGAAAGCTCCGTCTCCGTCCGCGGTGGGCGCCGTGATGTGGCTCGCGTCTCCCGACAGCCCGTACCCGAGGACCTCGGCGTAGATCCTGGCCCCTCTCCTGCGGGCGTGATCCAGCTCCTCCAGCAGCAGGACGGCAGCGCCCTCCCCCATCACGAAGCCCTCCCTCTCCGGGTGAAAGGGCCTCGACGCCAGCTCAGGGCACCCGTTCCATTTGGTGGCGAGCGCCCGGGCCCTTGCGAATCCTGCGATGGCCAGAGGGCTCACGCAGGACTCTGTTCCCCCTGTAACCATAGCAACCGCATCGCCGTGAGCGATGAACCTGGCGGCGTCCCCGATGGCGTGCGCGCCCGTGGTACACGCCGTGGACACGGCGTGGTTGGGGCCCTTCAGTTTGTGCTTGATGCTGATGTGGCCCGCGGCCATGTTGACCAGGATGCGAGGCACAAAGAAGGGGCTGACTTTGTTGTAGCCTTTCTCCTGGAAGGCGGCCGACGTCTGAGCGATCTCGTCCAGCGACACCATGCCCATGCCGACCGCCACCCCGGTGGTGAGCTGCTCCTCCGGGGTTCTGGGGTACCAGCCCGAGTCCTCCAGGGCCAGCTGGGCGGCCCCAAGGGCCATCACAGTGGCGGCTGACATGCTGTTGATCTCTCCCCTGGAGGCAAAGGCCTGCTCCGTGAAGCGGCCCTCTCCGCAGCCCCTGGGCACTGGCGCCGCCACTTTACAGGGGATGGACTCGTAGTCCTCGGACTCAAGGGCCACAATCCCACTGTGGCCCCTGATGAGGCGGTCCCATGACAGCGCAGACCCGGCTCCCAGGGGACACACCAGGCCTATCCCGGTCACGACGACCCTCCTGCTCTTCTGTGCAGAGCTGACACACCTGGACGCACCTTTTCCAAGAACACCAACCCGGAACTGCTGTCTTCGCAGGACTGGAGTCCAGCAGGCAAGGGCTACAGGGGTCATGCTGGTGTTCTTCACACAGATAACGCGTGGATTTGCCGGCTCCTTCCCACACCGGCGGAGATATATATCAGGAGGAACGCTTCAACTCGGTCTGTAACTCACTTGACATAAGTTTTCACCCGAGGAGAAACAAGAAGCTTGAAGCGCATCTAGACCTGCTTTGGCTCCTACGAGCTAGCTTCGGGCAGGACACCGCCGCCTGAATACATTCACTTTTAAATACAGAGTAAAACCCCCTTATTCAGCTTTGAGGAATTAAAAGAAAACAGTAACGTTATAAAGCGATACGTTATAAAGTAATTTCAAGTCGTAAAAAAACAGACATAAAGATGCACATTCAGTCACAGACGTATAAATTCAGTCAGGCGCGCGCAGGACAGCTCTACCGAGGACCCCCGAGTGAAGGGGTCCTATTAGCATTAGCAAGCGCGGCAGGACGCACTTGACTGATTACCATTGAGGAAGCATCGCCGACAATGGCCGCGTCCCCAGCTGTCACAACACTGAGTGAGAATCCCAACGAAGTGTTCCTCGACGTCGCCAAGTTGTTACTCACGTACGCGGACAATATTCTACGGTAAGGTTGTGAAATCAAACAGTTAACGAGCGGGTTTTTGCAGTGTCCGTGTCACCGAGTCGCTGCTATTACATTCGGGCTTCGAACCAAACACTCAGCAAACAACTATATCCCTTCTAAAAGGGCAGAAATTCGACAGAAATACATAAAATTGTGATTTCCATCGTAAAGCAACGCCCTGATTCGTCATATCTTTGCTCACAAGGCAGAACTTGGCTCAGGATCAAGCAGTTTTGGGTTACCTGGTTGTGTTTTGTTGCTGCTGCACTTTAACCCTTTGAGCTTGCAGAGACAATGTTTGATAGGGAAATGACATTTTCACAATCACGCAACAAAGGTTGTCCTAAAAAACTGTTTTAAGAGGCGGCTCTGCAAGCAGATATTCAAAAAAAACAGCCTCGATCCAGCGTTCAGCAACACAAGTATGTTGTGAAACCCTGGAGGTCAGAAATATTAAACTTTAATAGATATAGTAACAAGTCGTGTGTCTTGCAGCTTTGTATCTTTAAATGTTCTCAACATTTACAAGTCGTGTCCATGTTATGCATTTTAATGAAAACAAACAAATAACCTTGTCAGTCAAGCGTAACAACAATGAACACACACATACCAGTTTAAGCAAATCTGTCATCAATCATTATTGAATTTTTTCTCCCCAATATTCCAATTTACATACCCTTTTTTCGGTTTTTAGTATAATTTCTTGCATTTACTTAATCCATTCAGATAAATAGGACTAAAAAAGGTTTTGCTTTGAACGGGACCTTAAATAGACACACTTAGAGACACGCTCCAGAGTGCAAAGTTGAAAGCAGGTACGAATTCTGAATAGTGCAGTAATAAAATCAAATTCCTCAATTTATGATGGTCGATAATGCGAAAGCTTCGCTCATTTTTTTTTAATGTGACATATCTCCTCCGCTGGAGAGAAGCTCAAGGTGCAGGGGCGTGTTGAGGAGAGCAGAGGAGCTGGTCGCGAAAGCCAGTACGGGTCATATGGGTTTTGTTGTTATTTAGCTCACCTTCCATGCCATCGTATTCTTCTGTATCGCTAAATTGCAGAGTGTTTTTACCATCTATGATAAAGTTCCAATCTCAGTGATTAAGCCATTGGAATGTGTGCAGGAATCCCAATGAGGAAAAGTACAGATCCATCCGAATCGGCAATCCCACCTTCTCCACCAAGCTGCTGCCCGTCAAAGGAGCGGTGGAGTGTCTGTTTGAGATGGGGTTCCAGGAGGTGAGGAAAGGGCGCAGCAAACCATGCTTTTCTTCAGGGCTTTGTCAAATTTCCTCTGAGTAACTTGGAGGATGAGATGATCAGGTGCCTGGTGGTTTTCTTGGAGCAGATTATTACCCCATGTCTTGTTTTCAGATAACTTTTTTTCAGGGAAAAAAATCTAAAAGAGCAAGAATTAAAACATAAACAGCAAAAGCAAAGGGCTCAGCCCCAGGTGAACTTCGTAGATTGCCTCTTGAAGGTTTACCCTTCCTTCCGCTGCAGGCTGAGACCCACCTGGTCTTCCCTCAGTCTGCATCGGTGGACCAGCTGAAGCTCATCAGAGAGTCCATCGCTGCAGAAAGAGATCAGAGGCTGGTGGGAGGACAGGCCGTCTCCCCCGCCGCCCCCCAGGCCGCTGCTGCCACATCACGCCTGGGACACCCTCCTCCTCCTCCTCCTCCTCCTCCTTCCTGCTGCTGCTGCGGGCCTTCCTGCTGCAACGCCTCCCTCACAGCCTTCACCTGTGGTACAGATGTTTTCATCCCTATGCATGGAAATCTACCAACATTCATCCACGCACAGGAGATATCACACTCTGGTTGTCTCTGATGGATGTCTAACCTGAGCGATAATCGTGCGTGCGTGTGTGATACGTGAGGAGGAGGATTGGGAATAATATTTCTTACAGTAACAAATACAGATGGCAATGGAAATGTAGCTCCTCCAGCGAGAAATATCTTGTTTACATTCTAATTCTACAGATGTGGTTTGGATTTTGATGGAAGAAAAAGCTCCCTCACTGATCCCATCGATTAATGAGGCTTTACTTTCTTTTGCTTCTTCTTCTTCCTTTCTTTGGGCTTTTCCCTTCAGGGTCTCCACAGCCAATCCACCTTCTCCATCTCAGCCTATTGTCTGGATCCTCCTCTCTTCATGTCCTCTCTCACTACCTCCATACATCTTCTCTCTGGTCTTCATCTAGACCTCCAACTCCAATATCTTCACTCTCCCTCCTCTGTCCATGACCCAACCATCTCTGACCTTCTCTTCTAAACATCTACCATGATGGACTTCCTGATCCTCTCCATCCTGGTCACTCCCAAAGAGAACCTCCACATCTTCATCTCTGCCACCTCCAGCTCTGCCTCCTGTCTTTTCTCCAAACCATCCATCATCTCTGTTCTCACCGCTGTCTCCTCCACCTTTCCTTTCCTTCTGGCTGATGCTCTTCTATCTCATAGAACGTGTCTATGGAGGTTCTCAGTCATCCAGGTCATGGTGAATTCGTGAGAAGAAATTCAAGTCCAGTTGCCTTGACAAGAAGATGATGACAAGGACCTCTGACACGTTTCTCCAGCCATTCCAACCTGCTTGAACCCATTTCTTCACCTCTTCTCCGCACTCTCCGTTGTTTTGCAACTTCTTGATCTCCACTCCCTGGAGCGCTAGTAATTATTCAATAAAAATACAAAAAACAATCCCCCCCAAAAATCCCCAAAATGGGGCGACACTTGTTTGACCTTAAATGGCATCATAATTCAATCGGGAGAGTCATTAGGCTGTTTTGTTGTTGTTAAGATTAGGATTGAGGTTTACTATTTTAAATTGGATCGCAACGCATTGCTGCGTTAATTCTATCAAGGAAGCATCCAGAGTCATTGACATGGCGTGTATGTGATGCTGTGTTTTGTCAGGAGAGCAGCATGAGCTTCCTGGTGACCCTGCAGTCCAACTTCCAACACATGGCCGTGTATGAAAACCCCAAGCTGCAGCTGACGGCCAGGAGCGCGCTCCCCCAGCAGCAGCTGCTCGCTTCGGCTCAGCGGAAGCTGCGACACGCCAAGGAGAACGACCCGGGTACGGCAGCGCTGCGCGGTCTGGGGAAAACAGGGGAAACAGGGGAAAACATGGGGAAATAGAGGGAAAAGGGGGGGGCAAACGGGAAAACTCCATAGCCACTCTCTGTTTGTGATAATCACATGGAAAGATAGAGAAAAACACAATATCTCAAGATTCCTAGTTCCATGAAAGTAAACCAAAATAAATATAGGTGTGTGTGTGTGTGTGTGTGTGTGTGTGTGTGTGTGTGTGTGTGTGTGTGTGTGTGTCCTTGCAGTGTCACTCTCTCCCTGTGACCCACAGGGGGCAGGCTAATGCCCTTATCAGGAGCTGCCACGCTGCCACTGCGGCCCTCCCTGTTGCCCTGTCACCCCCTCTTCCTTTCTCTCTGCTCTCCTTTTGTTTGTTTCTGCACATCCCTCTCTTCTTTCACACCACGCACGTGACCCCCCCCCCGTCCCTGTGGCGCTGCAGGGGCCACAGCCGCCATCGCAGCCACGATGGCAAAACCAAGCGCTTCATGTTAGCATGTGGAGCGGTCGGGGAGTTCAGGACGGAAATCCGTCTGCTCCGGGCGGCCGGGCCGGTCAGCCGTCGGCCCCGCGGCCCTGCGTCAGGCCGGACGGGCTCCACGCCGCAGGACATCCGTCTCTGTGGGGGGGCGGGGGGGGTAAGCAGCGTAGGCCAACGGAAATCTTCCCGGCATATTTAAAGAAAAAAAACCCCGGAGCCGCGTCGACACGCCGCCGCTTCCTGCGGTCGGGCTGAGCGAGACGTCCCCTGCCGTCGCCCGGCTCCGGCCCGACCGTCCAGTCGGCAAACGCCGCGGCCGGACGATTCCGCCGCGTTCCCCGTGCCCTAAATGTGCTCCTTCCCCGGATGTGCCGAGGCTCGGCGCAGCCTCCCCGCCAGCTGCTCGCCGCGAGGAGCACGCCATTGTTGTTCCACCTCTCGCTCCCACAGCACTTAGCAAGCTGTAATTGTTTCACAAACCAGTGAAAGAGAGAGGCGACGGGCGGGAGTGGATAGAACTGATGGAGGGAGGAAAAAGCCACAGAGGGAGAGGAAAAAATAACAGAATGAAGAGGACAAAAAAGAGAGAGGATGAGGAGAAAGCATGAAATGGATCAAGGGAGAGCGCGTGAGGGAGAAAGGGGCGTTTGGCATGCAGATCCTGCGCCGCGCTCCCCGTCCGCATATTAAGCCGCGGCCCGCGGCGCCGTCGGCCCGGCTGCCGGTTTGAAACCGGGCGTCCGCTCACCGAACGAGGACGTCTGATAAGCGGCGCTGGTGTTTTTTTCGGCCCTGAGAAGCGGCGGGTTCGCCGGCGCCCGCTCATTGTCTGCGAATTTCTGAGCTTTCAAAGCCGCCCCTGCGTCGGGTTCCACATCGACCGAGCTTTTGTCTTTGCCCCTGGACATCCCTGCATTAGTGATACACACATGAATTAATCACACGGCGAGGCAAACAGCGGCGCTCCGCCATAATGCAAAACAGCAGCGCCACCGGCTTGTGCTATTTCTACCGCAGCTTGTTTTCTCACCACATCCTCCATGATAATTAGGCGCCGGCTCGCGCAACAGATATGCGTCGCCGAGCAGCCGCCGCCGGACGTTTCGCCAGAGAATTTAACCGCCGGTGGCAAATCCAGGGGGATCGAGAGGAGAAGGGAGCGGAGCCGGCGCTCGCAGGTGCACCGAGGAGCTGTCAAGTCAGTGAGCAGTTTGAACATGACGTGCGGGAGATGGCCCACATCCTGTTTGTATATTTATCGCTGAACTCTCAAGTCCTGAGAGGACGTCTTCTCCGCGGGAGCCCACCGAGCCTCTGGTCCTGAACGCAGCGCATCAGCTGCCGGACTTCTCATTCCACGGCTATGTTTAGACCCGGTTTCTCAATGAGCTTTTTATTGATGGAGGCACAACAATCCTGCAAATGTGTGTTCATACTTCACAGTATTCACAGCAGACGCCTTCACATGTTTGATACATTTCTTTGTTGTAGTTAGTAGTCCAACATCTGCTTCCTCCAAACAAAGAAGACATATATATATATATATATATATATATATATATACAGACACCATATTTTGCGGACTACAAGTGGCTCTGGAGTATTCAGTGGCAGCAGCCAAACCATGCAGAATGAAGAGGAAAATAACATGTTTAAGAGGCACTGGACTATAAGTGGCATTTTTGGGGGGAAATTTATTTGATAAAATCAGAGACCAAGAAAGGCA
>CAAKHD010013136.1:237666-262678 GCA_901007705.1 Fistularia tabacaria | reverse complement strand
ACGTGTGCTCTTCCGATCTTGAAATCGGTCTTCTTTTGTTTATTTTACATCCCTCTTTTGATCGTTTTTGATCACGTTTTTGAATCTTAATCCTCCATTATGTCGCAAATTGTACAATTACAGGGAATGATTTCCCCCTTTTAAGCCTTGATCGAAAGGAAGTCCTCATTCCACCTTGTACTTTAAACGGTTTTGACTGGGAAATATAATACCTTGAACCCTGCTAACCAGCCGGCCACCTCTTTTCCCAGAACCAAGGTCAGATATTTAATTTTTCTGTCAGGAGAAATTTTCCGGGAGGGAAGTCAACAGAGTCGCAAAGGAGGTGGTTTTGTGGCGAGTAAATGTATAAGGACAGAAAGCCTTGCGACAACTTGGCAAAAAATGCAAGCCGTTCATTGAAGAAGTACTGAACTCTTTAGTTCATAGTGTTTATCAATTATAAATCCTTACAGATGTTTGAGATGGAGATGGGAAGAAAAGGAAAGTTTCCCATCATTATGGCACTAAATTGCTTTACAATCGCTTGTCAGTCCTACACATGAATGACATTAAAAAGTCATCTAAAAAAATGTAATTATTGGAATCAAAGAATATAAAATAAACTCTTGAACTAAAGATTTCCATGTATTCGCAGATGCATTAGGAAAACATTTGAATGGATGACTTGCAGTCGGATAAAATATGATAAAAATTGTAACAAAAAAAAAAAATATTTGAGAAGAACAGCACCTGTCATTGCCATCTTTCAAACTCTGCAAAGCAGGTCAGGTAGCGAGAGCCAGGTAACTATTAGCGCTACAGTTATTGTGAGTATGAGTTAATTTGTGCCTCATCTTAATCCTTCTCTCTCCATCTCTCTCGCTCTCTGTCTTTCTTTCAGCCCCAACTGGTCGAGGCAGAGGCCTGCCGACATTGAGCTGCGATCTATCTATCTATATCAGCACCGCTAAAAAGGCAGTAGTTTCCTTCCACCGCCAAGTGCTTGCTCTTGGAGAACATTTTGGGTTTCTGAAAGTCATTTTAAAGAATACGGTCCAGACCTGCAATGACACCACTGTTTGGGATATGGACGCATGTACAGAAAGTCCGACTGAACTTACGGCACCCGTACATCTGGGGACTTAGAAAAGGTTTGGAAAAGACTTGTGTAAAACTATGATCTCACACAGGCTCACATCCAAAGACTGGTTTCTAAAGCCTCAGCCTTGTCTCCTCGAGGGTCATGATAAGTTGGAGAGCTGACATTGTACAAGCGCACCATCCGCTCCTCTTTCTGACTCGCCCATTCTGATCGGGACGTCTTCCGTGGTTCCCGTTCATCTATACCCGCAAAGAAATACCGTCTCTGCCACCAAAGCCACTCTGGCCACTGTTTGTCCACCAGGTTTCCTTTTTCCAGTTTTGTCAGAGTTCATCTATTGGTTCTTGATCGTGTTACGTCACTGTAAGGACCGAACGACTTACAATGATATCAACGTTCGATATTGTCGTAAGCCCAAGACTAAGGAAGGACTGATCTAAAACTGTAAGACAAACACCAAGATGACGGGAGCGTGCTCTGGCTAAAGCTTCCCTCCCGGCTTTCAGGTTTAAGTCTGCGACTGTGAAAAGCAGTGATGTGCGGTGAGCTTCATGGCTGGCGAGGCACACCTACCTTGAGGCAGGAGAGCTGCGTGCCTCACTTAGTGGCTCTTTGCAGCCGTTTTATGACACACATACAGTTGTTGACTAAAAACACTACATTGGAAATGTATTTCACAAAGCAAAAGTGTTTAAACATTTTGATTGCGACAGACAGAGAGACAGCGATTCTTAGCGGTCTTAGTGCAGAGCATGCTAGCTGTCAGCCGTCATTGCGCATTTTACGATGAGGCTCAACAGTCTGCGGCCTCACCACACGTCTCGTCTCAGTACTTGAATAGTAAATGTCAAAATCCGACCATTTTGAAAAAAAACAACAAATAAAACTGGTGAAGTTTAACCAAAAAAACTTTTATAGTGCAAGACACCGAGATATATAACCATTAAATTGTTTTTTTCATTTGACATTTTTTTCTTTCCAAGATTGTTAAGTGAGGCACGGACACTCCTGCCTCCCCTGAGCCCCTTATCCGTCAGACAGTACCACATGAGTATCATGTAACTTGCATGGCTTACAATCTTGGCACAAGGCGTTGGATTGCATACCAGAATATTTTGTATAATATAGAGGTTTCTTTAGATAAGCTACTGAGATACAGCGATCTGTGGCTCCCCGGGAGAGAAAAATGTTTTTTTGTTGTTTTTTTTTCTTTCTCCAATGCCAAACATCAGACCTAAAGAGCAGATGGTGTTTTCTTACCCCGATATCCTCAACGCATCTGTCTGAGCGGCTGATTGATCACTGCACGGCTTCTGCCACCAGTCCATTAACAAACATTCACGAGTCCTTTTGGAATTGATGCACTTACAGTCTGGACAGCATCATTACTTAGTGGTGACATTTAATTACAAAAGCAGACAAGACAAGAGCAACAATATTCCTCGCTCGGTTCTCCACCGGCCTCACTCATTTATATCCCGGCCTTGCCTCTTTGACTCTTTCTCTGGTTTTCGGTCACAATTTTGAGAGCGCCGGTGGCTCGGTGATACATCAGTGTCACAGCGCCCTGCCAGTTTCTGTCAAGGTAGACAGGATCCGCCGTGTGGTCGGTTGGACTCGACGCAAGCATAACAAACAGATCAGCTCCATCGGTGGAGCCATTAAACAGACACGGCTTTCACTCAGATTGTGACACAATGCAAAAGAAGTAGGTGTATAAACACAACCAACGGACTTAAGGGTGCTTCGTGGCATTATCGGCTCGGCAAGCAAGCGAATCTTACATTCGGGACAGTTGGGATGAACTCAGTCCTGGCCGTTGCATGTTCTGTTCGGGCTGTTTCCAACCTCCCCGGCAAAAGGTACCAACTTTCCTAACGTTTTTCGTCCTTCGGCGCAGTTTGGTTTTCGGGCAGGCGCGAAAGCGTCCGATGACATCTCAAAGTTTTCTCGGTCTGGTTAAAACTGCAATCTGATGAAGTTAGAAGCCAGTGTTTGATATAGTTTGATGAATTTCCTTGCAACTGCCTGAGACCCAACTGCCCGATGAACTCTGTTTTTTATTTATTTATTTGTTTTTTGAGAGAATATCGACTTATTCGCTGGTCGTCCAGGCACTAAAAGAATGAATACACCATTGGTTTGGCGGCAACTCGACAATGATTCACCGACTTGTAGAGGGCACGTCCCATCGTCTTTACTCTTGGTCCGAGAGCGGGAAATTGCAGTAGTCTGTGAGACCAATACTGCAGCAAACACTGCTATTAATCTCCAAACTACAAATATAAATTTGCCAGCGTGACAAGTGTCATCTATGGTGCAGAATCTGTTCGCACAGTGAATCAGGATGTCGTCTGTTCTGTTGGCTGTCGACGGCTACTTATTCTCCAAGGCCGTACGAGCTCTTTGTTACATATCCCGGCTTATTGTTAGAGACTGATCTCGGCTCTGTAGCAACACAAGCTTCCAAGGTAAAATGTCATCTGGTCCATACAGTAAGGTACCTGAGATACATTTAGGTTCAAAGACGAACATCCAACACCGGGAAACACTTGAAAACAAGGAATAATGGCTGGAACGTCATAATCACGAACAATGTTTTGCTGTCAAGCAGAGGAAAACAGTGACGACCAGTCGCTGTGTCTTACTCAGAATATTCATGAACTGCCTTCACTGAATGTTTACCCGTCAACTCGTGCATTCTCTATTTGCACTTTTAATTAGCTGAATTGCAGAGTTTACATTTCAGCTGCATCCTTCGCTCCCTACCTTTTATTGTGCTACGGTGTATGTTGTGGTGTCTTTGCGAAGCTACCTATGTCCCTCCATGTTACCAACACTTTGTAATACTATCATCCAGTCCCTGCAGAAAGCAATACATTTCATTTTACTGGTTTCCTAAGCTCCCTTAAGGCGCATATGACCAGAAACATTTTGAATTGTTGAATCCTTGAGAATCCTGGAAGAAATGATACACATGAGAGGCTGTTGATGTAACTAATTAATTGATTTATTGAATTTATTGTAAATTATTGCATTCTATTCTACTATATGTATTTATTGTACTGTAGATTTATTTATTTTGTTTTGTTTTATTTGTGAAGACTGAGCAGGAGATGGTTGGTCAAGGAGGAAACATATAGAAATATGTTTCAAGAAGTGGGTTGTCCGTTGCGTTCATAGCTGCTGGAAATAAAATGGAAGCGACTAAATGTCAAGGGAGCCAACGCGCAGATATGACACGTAAAGTCGTCCGTGTGAATAGAATCTGCTGTGCGAGGGTATAAGCGGCAGAGGTTCCTCGCCATCTCCAACACCTAACAATATAGCGACAGAAACTCTCGGAAAGAAAAGACACTTTTATCAATTATCAATCAACGCAATTTTGTTTTTTTAATTAAAAAGTGTTTGCGGCTCTGTCCGCTAAACAGATAACAGGATTAAAAGCATTGTAATTAAAAAGAAAAAACAAAGAGAAAGGAAAAAGAAAAGGCCGGAGGGGGACACGGTTAAAGAAAAGGAGAATAGAAAAAGAAGAGATAGAAAATCGCACATGAGCCTTGGTGGGTGTTTGCGGCCTCAGCGTGTACTTACATTTTAATATGCACTTTGGGTTTTGGTCTGACAAATCCACTGTAACTTAAAAATTAGAATGGCGGAAGATTAGATGAAATCCGCGATGGGCCGACACCGAAGCAGAAATGACTGTTTGCTTGTCAGTCGGTATTCGGTTTGTTTACTCCCAGAGAGACGCGTGCTGTTGATATAATTTCCATTATTTCTGTGTCCATCAGCATTTGTTTCGCAGTTTGTCACTGTGACATTAATTCACAGGTACACAGCGTGGGAAAGTAAATTTACATTCTGACATGTTTGTGCTGGCTCGGAGGCCGGGTTATTGGTTTCATTTCAATGTGTCAGCAGCAACGCAGACAGACAAGCAAATGAAGGCTCAGTTGGAGATACGCGTTTGTTGTTTTTCCCTCAAAGACGGCGAATCAGATAAACAAACTGAGGATTATTCCTTTCTTGAAATTTGCATTGTATGTTTATTAGGATTATCCAATTTGATGCGGATCCGCATACTCATAACACCCACTTTGACCG
This sequence comes from Fistularia tabacaria, assembly GCA_901007705.1. NCBI lineage: Eukaryota > Metazoa > Chordata > Actinopteri > Syngnathiformes > Fistulariidae > Fistularia > Fistularia tabacaria. The sequence goes on along the minus strand of CAAKHD010013136.1, from coordinate 257,487 downwards.
GAAGGAGCGCCTTCCTCGTCCACCCTGTCAGAGGTGAGCATCTCCCACAGCTGGGTCCGACAAAAAAATATTGAATTATTAAAATCCAATTTCCAGCGTTCTTCGGAACGAGGCCTCATTCAAAAATGTATTGATTATAAATTTTGGTAAATGTGACCTGAAATCCATGAAATAAGCCTATGATGAACACAGTCGCTGGCAAGCACAGGCAAAATATTTGGATTTTTTTTTTTTTTTTTTTACTTCAACCCAGTCCACTTATTCCTTAGACAGATTAGAAGCTTCAAAGCGTCTGACGCGCGGCTGTCTTCATTCATTATTAATTTCCAGACCTCCAAACTCAGCTTGGGTGTCACTACGAAAACTCGGATTTACATCTGTTCTTGATGTTTGCGGATTTGCTACCTGCTGAGGCCTGACAAAGAATGTTCTCGCTCGAGAGCAGAGTTAATTTTTTTTTTTTTCTTCATGCTTTGTCTATACTTTGTACTGCCTCTTTTATGTACGACTATTATTTCAATATTGTGTTTCAGTGTGATAGCGGCGCTATCCCACCAAGCAGCAGGATGTGTTTCAATGAAAGTCTCTGAAAGTCAGCTGAGGTAAAATCCGACAGTAGTTTGTCTCCCATCAGGAAATCTCGTGTTTGGTTATTTCGCACCTCAAGCACGTAACGCATCACCTCAAGGCTTATCCTCTCTCTTGCAGGTAATGATTGAAGTTCATCCCGCTAAGCTTGACAGATTATTAGGAACCCTTCTAATTAAACCAAGTAGAACCCAATAACACCAGAAGCTGCAACCTCAAAATTGACCATTAAAAACACCATCGCCTTACTTAATCAGATATGATTAAAACACAAATCTTTACAAAGTAATTATTCAATGTATGCTCGTGGTGCAGCCTAAGGTGTTTATCTTGTCGTGCAGGGAAAAAAAAAAGGCAAGTCACCAACTGCCGGGCCGTATTTGACACCCCTCTGTGGAAGCGACTGAAATGAACCAGACAGAAACGACTCGTTATTAGACAAAGCCGGGATCAGAACCATCAACCTGACTTACCGATGACAAATCCAATGCAAACCGAGCAGCTGATGTTCAACAAGGAGTGGCAGGCTGTCATGGAGACTGACATTTTTTTATCCGTTTCACCTGACTTTGGAGGATCTTCTGATGGTTCCCTTAAAGATGCAATTTAGGGTGTGTGTGTGTGTGTGTGTGTGTGTGTGTTTGTGTGTGTGTCCATGTGGACAGTACATTGTTGTCATGACAATGTTGCCTCAGTGATGACCGACTCGTTTGTCTTACTGAACTTTACTGAATAGAAATCCCATGTGTTGCTGTTGCAGAGAAAGGTGATTATTTTGTTAATGAAGTGGCTGAAAAGAGCATTTATTATCATTAGCATCATTAGCATCACTGTCTGCAAATTAATCGAGTGCACTCTCTGCTTGCATCAGTATAAATAAAGATGAAACAATTTGTTGAAATGTATGGATGTGCACCCAAGACAGATATATCAGATTTATCACGAAAAGTTCCTCGTACTCAAAATTCATTCCGCAAACGTTAACTTTTCTTTCATTTCCAGGGTGTTGATGGCGTTGCCTTTTAAATTTGCCTTTTTCAAAGTTGCCTGTTTTTCAAAGCGTGAGGGATCAACGTCAACCCGCTATTCCAGAAACTTTGGAAGAGTATGAGTCAGACTGATTCAACAGGGAGATGATACAGTATGTTCTGCGCCTCAATGCCAAAAGCTATTGATGATTACAAAAACAGAATGACTCAGAAATCGGACTGTCAGGCAACCCAGAACCAGATAGTTTGCTCAAAAGGTAGGAATTCAACAAAGAGGATGTGCTCACAAAGACGGACACAAAAACCAACCATGAATCGCAGAGCTTCACCAATAATGTTTAATTGGTTTTAGAGAATTGCATGACGTAAAAAAAAGAAAAGATATCTGGAGATACAATCATGGAGAGAAGGCTCATTGGAGCTTCTGCATTTGCAGACATGTATGCCCTTTGCAAGACTCAGCTTCTGTAAGACGCCCTTCTTGCACTTGCTCCTTTGGTTCTGCCCACCCGTAAAACCAGTGCCATCATGGAAAGTCCTGCAATAAATTGCTGAAATCCAAGAGACCCTCAGTCTTGATGCATTCATAACCAGCCGGACAGAACCACTCACTTGGCAGACAAGAGGATCGAGCTCACCGCAGTACCATGAGGGAGCAGTCTCCGCCCAATACCAGGTGGGCAGGGGAACACGCCAACTACCAATCAGAATTTCTTCAGGATAGACTCCCTGTAACCCTATATTTCGATTCCATCTGTTGCTCCCAAAGTGTCTGCACTGGCAGTCGTGAGTTTGGAGTGGACTCTGGCAGCATTGTCAAGAAGTCGGAGTATAAAAGACCATGACCTTGGTAAAGGCCGTTCACCTTCGACAGCGGATATGAGCAACACTAGAACTTCCCTCGGGTAGCTCCATATGTCCATACGGGGATTGCGGGCTCCACGCTCAAGAAGCTCAAGAACCCTAACGGAGGAGGTGTTACAAAGGATCTCTAAGCTACAGCTCCAGGAAAACGACAAAGTGTCAAGAGATCAAGGGTCCCAGGGCTGGCTGGAGGAACCCACTGGGAGATACGATGGGATTAAAGTGCCGAAACATCATTGCGGGTTGGCGCCGGCTGATAACGCCGCAGCAGGCTCAGGGCAGACGTGCCCGGCAGGTACTCTACACCCACGTGCACTTACAACTGTCCGATTGCGATCTGTTTCGCGCAAAGAGCCCTTCGGTCAGTCCGATACCAGCAATTCGACTTCATGTCAGAGCCAATCCGGAGGGATGACATCACAGAGGAGCGAGAGTCAGGCTTGCTTATTTGTTTGTTTGTTTTAAAATCAACGTTTACTCGAGATGAAACGTAGTCTTGCTGCCTGCCATGGATCTGTGTTTTCAAAGTTGTCGTGCTGAGCATTTCGTTTCCTGTTACTGCCGCTTTATATGACATTGCTGTTTGGAACAAAGACAGACTGAAGCATAAAATGTACAATTATCTTATCATCGCAAGCAAAACAAAGGGACTTGTGTAAATGAACAGCACTGCTTGATTTAAACTACAGAAAAAGGAAAATACAGGTGGAATGAATTCTGAAGGTCATGTTTTTTAAAGGTAAGCGGTGAAATATCTTAAATATGTTTTTACACGCCGATTCACGATTCTGACATTTTCAAGTGTCTGATGTGTAAGGGAGGCTCCCACTGGCTGAGCTGTGACTGGAAAGTCAGCGGTGAGTGCCTTTCTATGTGGCGTTTACGACGCTCTTCCCCGTGTCTGCATGGGTTTCCTCGGGGTTCTCCGCTTTCCTCCCTACAGCCCGAAAACATCCAGCGGGTTCACCGGAGACTTCGATTTTCCCCAGACGTGAGAACAGTTGCATGTTTCTATGTGACTTGTGAATGAGTGAGTGGTTGCGCGCCTCTCGTTGTGGCTCTGCGATCGACCGGCGACCGGTTCAGGGGGGGGAAACCTTCCTCTCGGCCAGCCACAGCCGGGATCGGCTCAAACAGCACCCGAGCGACTCAAAGTGCAGGATAAGTTTTTGACTGAACGAATGAATGTGTTAATTAATTGTGTATGTATGAATGTTGGGGAAAAACAGGTCGGTTCTGTTGTTAGCTAAGATGCTGCAGGGAGCTGACAGGACGAGTGAGACCACCGAGCGAACCTTCCGGCATCGAAAAAAAAAACAAAAACGAAATAAATGAATGTACTACATTTACCCTCCTCCCGCCAGCTCCTTTTAAAACACTTTCTAAGGTGTTGTTGTACCAATGCCGCATGTGCTACATGCTCCCTGCGACCTCCTCATCCTTTGATATAATTACTCAAGGGAGAATATAATGGATTGGAAATACTGCTGTCAGTACAGAGAGGAGGATGGAGAGAGAGTGAGAGAGAGAGAGAGAGAGAGAGAGGGAAAGTAGAAAAATCAAATGGGTTTCTCCTGCGAGTGGATTTGTCCAAAGATTTGGAGGGTTTTTGACAGCCAGTCACAGCCAGCGTCCCCCCACTCATCCAGATCCGCAGAATTTCCTGTTCATGTCATTAGACGGCATTAAATCCCCCTCCCCAGCTAGGAAACACACATTCCTTCATACACACACACACACACACACACACACACACACATACACACACACACACACACACACACACACACACACACACTGGTGCACATCAGTGACACTCTCCTAACCCTTTCCCGGACACAAACGTCCAACGTCGCTTTTGGAATGGCCATTTGGTTCCGAATGAAGTTTATGGATCGGATTTTATATACATAATTAAAAATTTTTTAAATAGGCGCCCTGTGTTTTAGGGCGCCACCGTGGTATATAACGCGTTTAAACGAACATTTAATATGAGGAATAATTCTTCCCCATAAGGATTCATCTTTTTTTCGGGGCCGACCTGGAACTTAGTCGAGGCACGATCCCCGAGCGGGAGAGGAGCGCATTAAGAATTTATGTATATGAGGCATAAAAAAAAAAAAGGATATTGAGGGAAATGGAGGGAGTGAGTTATGCTGAAAATGTATCTTAATATAAACTTTGTCATTTTTGGCAAATGAGGTGGTGGATCTAGACTGAGTTGATGATAAAATTATAGTTTTGATAAGTGAATGACATTCTCTGATTTGTTCCCCAACAGTCTCCTCTCGGCACCTGTGATTTTTAATTAGTTTTCTTCTCATTCGGTAGATTGAGAGAACGATAATGTCACCCCGTTCCGAATCTAACGGCCTGCTGACGAAGTTCTCGCGTTCATTTGATAAAAAAGGAAGTAGATCTTCTGAAATTAGGACAAAAAAACCCAGAGCAAACAAAAAAACACAAACAAACAAACAAACAAAATAGATGCTGTCATTAAATTACCAATTATCATATCCCATCTGTGCAAACCATTTAGGAAAAAAAAGAGGTACATTACTTTGTTAAATAAGATGGGAAAGTACTAGATTCGGATAATGGAACCATCTGGAAGTATTACCCATCGATAAATTAAAGTGTTTTATAAGGGAGGAGGAAGATAAAAAAGAGAGTACACTGACAAGGCCGCCATCATCGAGGGATCCGGCTTTGTCGGAGATTTCACAAAGGATACCGTTTCCGTCGGCTGGGTCTGATTCTGGATTGAATGGGACTCATTTTTAAAGAATAATTTGGGGTTGAAGAACCTAAACCGTCCAAAAATATATGAACATCACTTCAATCGGTGAATTCATGACAAGGTTTCCGGGATATCATCCCGGCGAAAACATAATTTGTCTGTTCATGAATAAAATCAGTGGACCCACAACGGAAGCCCGGGACATACGGCGCCAACTTTCCACTGATTTCAACAACTTATCAAAATCCAAGTTGAGTAGAAGCGGTGTAGAGATTAAGAATGAATAAAAAAAATAGATGAGCATGAATGGACAGACTTAGGAAAGCATCATATATCAGCCTCAACCTACTTTATAAGCTTCACACATCACGGGAATATACAGTTTTACAAATCTGAAATGCATCACAAAGGCAATGTTTTAATAAAAACATATTAAAATCATTGCAAAAATAAGTTTGGGGAAAAAAAAAATAGTCTGTAATCAACATTGACCAAGAATTCTATCAGAGCAAAGACTTAAAGTGTTCTCCGACAGACTGGTTTTAGCGAGGTGCACGTGCTCCAGACATTGTGCATGTAACCTTGAGACCCGGAAAGCCATGAAATCTAATTTCTCTGATCCGGCGCCCCAGCGGAACGATGTATTTTCTCAGCGTGCTGAACTGTGTTGGTGGCGGCGCCGGACTCGCACGCGTCAACACAACATATATAAATTGGATTTGTGAAGTGCGGCTGCCTGCGGTCGTAGTTCATTGTTCATTTATGTGAGACCGTCCTCGGTGATGTAAATAAAAAAAATAAAAAAAATAAAAAAACAGGGGGCATTCATCACTGAATATACATTAATGTCTACCTATCTCTCTCTATATATTTCTATAAATATATCTAGATATATATAGTGGGACTATTTATACAAAAGGAGATGGATAACTTACTAAGAATATACTAACAATATGAAATATATGTCTGAAAAATGGGTACTACATAAATAAACATCAACGGCATTTAGACTTCTTTTCTGATGGAAAACCTGATGCACGCTAAATATTTTTTGAATTTCACCACCTTCTGCATCAATCTTTTATGAATATATAAGGAAAGCCAAAAAATATTGCAACGGTATATTTTTTCAACTTCCTTCTAACTTCTGAGGTTGCGTCATTTGGGGTCTGTTTGGTAAAATAAAATAAAATAAAATAAAATAAAATAAAATAAAATAAAATAAAATAAAATAAAATAAAATAAAATAAAATTAAATTACTATAAAATAAAATAAAATAAAAAGTACATGCTTTTGTGTGTGTGTGTGTGTGTGTCTGTTTTTTTCTTTTCTTCACATCCTAACTTTCTCCTTTTCTCCACCTTCTCCTAACTTTGCTCATCAACAGAAAAAAAAATAAGCCTGAATCCCCTGTCTCATGACATTCTGCTTTATTCTGCGGGCAAATATTCTATGTTTGAAAACTCATTGCACCAATCAATCCATATTTTATACAAATCATTAGCACAACTATATGTGCATATATGTTCTTATATGACTACTTCAATAAGATTTTAAAGAGAAAATAAATAAATAAATAAACCATGCAGCAGCTGGAAATAGAGAACATGAACAGAAACTGATAGTTATGTCAATCCAAAACCATGAGCTTGGATTTCAAAACAAGAAAAAAAAAAAAAAAGAAGAAGAATAGATAACGTCTGATGATTTCTGCTGAAATAAACACGTCAGCAGCCATCGCTTCGTTTCAGTAACAACTCCGTCCATATTTCACATTTCTAGCATCAGCGTAACCTGGTCAGTCTTTTCTGTTGGGCTCAGATGGAGTTGGCATCCTGCAAAGATGCACAGATGAGAAGGGGGAGGTTCAACAATTCGGGCCTTGGACTCATGGAAAACCATCGGTATGGAAGGAAAATAGAAAAGGAAGAAAAAAAAATACTTTAAAAAATGCATGACGCCCATTTTAAATTATATTCTTAATATCAAAGAGTCGAAGCCGCGGCCGATGCATCATTCAACCCAAAGTCTGTCTGACTGACTTGCAGGGAAGATGAGAGACACGGTTACCGTTCTAATTCTGCCGTGGGGTTTTATTCTGTTTGGAGTTTGTCGGAACGGCATCAATTCATTTCAGTTCATGAGGAATATATTGTAAATAAGACCCTATTAATATGCACGGATTCCTCATTAAGAGCACACGAATAACCTACTGTAGCAGTTCTACCTTAGAAATCAGCACGCCCTGCAAGTGTTAATATTTAATGTTGAGTATTAAATAGCAATGGATCCACGGTAGCGCCTTCATCTATATGATTGACCTCGCGCGGACCTCTGCGCGGCGAGGCGGGATAATTTAGTGAGAATTAAGTATTTTCATTCGCTGTGAAGCAACACACACACGCACACATACACACACACTTGCTTTCACTTGTTTTCGATGCCGTTAGCGCTGTGGGTCGATGACTGATTAGTGATGAGCATCATGTTTCATGTATGAGATCATACAGTTGCGCCGAAGGAAATGATGAGCGATAACCGCGCGCCCTTTAAATCCAAGCATCCCTCAAACATCTCCTCTCAATGATGATTGCGAGGACAAATCATCCGTCTCAACAGCAAAGAATTGCCTACCCGCAATAGACCACAATAGGCAGGATAGATTGCTTTAGGAAGAATAACAGGCGGCATCATTATGTCTGAGAATAAAAAAAAAAAAGGAACTTTGCATTCAAGTGTATCCCCACTTGAGAGAAAAAAGAGAAAACATTTAGAGAAAAAAAAAAAGAAATCAGGTAATCCCTCAAAAGAGAGATGTAACACGGCAGCGAGGATGAGGAAACTGTCACGAGATGATTATGTGATGTGCCTGCTGAGAGCCCCCGCTACAAATAGGGAAGCATTTGAATCGAGATCCCCTCCTTGTTTCCGCTGCACGGCGAGGGCAGAACGAAATCTGGAAAAAAAAAACACACACACACAAAAAAAAACCCAAATCAAAGATGGCCGTCCGACATGGACGCAACAGAATCCCGGAAAAGTTGTTGGGATTCTGCCCCTCGTGATGCTGGAGGAGCGAAAAAAGAAAGAAAATCTGAAAAAAAAAGCAATCCCTCCCATCCTGTTCTGCCGGGGCGGGTGGTAAATACTGAAGAGATGACGGCTCTTTATAGTTCTGAATGTGTAATTAACCCCGGAGGAGCTTATCCCAGACGGGTGACGCCGTCTTTCTTTTATATCCCACTGCATTCAGGGCTCTTTTCGATTGTCTGGCGAATTGTTTCGGACGTGAAAAAAGCAAAATAAAATTTCAATCTTTAAACGCTCATTGATTTTAAGAACGCCGGCGTGCACGGATCCAAGCTTTCTTATTGGCTATTTTTTTTCTTCCCTCACTCATTACTGCACATCCTCTTTATGCTATTTCTACTTCTTCTAATCACTTTTATATCCACATCCTTTTCCCGCCGCCCTTTATTGCCTTTTTGTTCAACTTTCCCCATTATAAGTCTTTATCTGCCTCTGCCTATCCCATCTTTCCGCCACTTCCTCTGCTATCATCCTTTATCAGGTCTTAACCCACATTTCTGCGACACTGTTTATTCAGGAGGGCCACTTCATCTCCAGATGCCGGGGCCTTTGTCAAATAAATACTCCTGCTCAAATCTATTTCAACACCTGCCTCATCTTTTATGTATGTTTTCTTCCATTCAGTCACTTTCTCCTCCTGCCATCAGCCAAGTCATTGTCTGGCTGATAAGGAACAAAAAAGAAGAAGAAGAAAAAAAAAAAAAAAAAGAGATTCGACTCCTTTGAGAAAGTTCGAGGGGGAGCGGCGTTTCTGTGACGAATGCCGCCGAGTTTGATTTGTAAGTGAAAATAGAAACATCCCCGTTTAGTTCAGGGGCTCAGCCGTTACAGGGAGGGAGAGCGCCGGCAGCCATTTCCAAGCACAAATAAATCACCTTTCATTCGCTCATTCAGTCATTCATCCAGCGGTTATCCCTGGCGCTAATCCTGCACCCGGCCGTAACCAATCCCAGCTGTGGTTGGGCGAGAGGCGGATGTTCAGTCGATCGCAGGGCCACATGCGGAGACGAAAAAAAAAAACATTCACTCTGTCATTCCCAGGCATCGAGAGGCGTGCAAACATTCACTCTCTCAGTCACATGTCGTATCGAGACATAAAACCATTCACTCTTTCATTTACATGTCACATCGAGACATCGGACCGTTCATCCCCTCATCAGTGGCGGCTCCTGACAAAAGGGTGAGCTTGGGTTAGCCATTAAATTTATAAATTAACGAGTGACTGAACAATTGTCACAATTTACTTTTGCCAAAATGACCTAGCAATACAACTTGTAACCAATGTTCGGTGAGATGAACACAAAAATGCTCCCTCTCGCCAAATAGGCTACATGGAAGGTACATCTAACACTGTTCAGGAGTTAAATGATCACATTGACCAGAGTGGATTGACAATTCCTTCATAGAAGAATCATCAGTTTACCTTCAGATACAGTCGTCCCTCGCTATAACACGGGTCATCTTACCCTGCCTCGCAGTTTCGCTGATTTTTTTGTGCAATTTTGCATTCTATTTTTTTTTTTTGTTTTTTTTTACAGCGTAATATTTTCCTGCGTCCGGATTGGATAAAGGACTGTAGCACATTGTCCATCAATCTCTTCCGTAGCGTGGCTCTTGTACAGTACAGTATGCGTTCAGCTTGACAGATTTACACATATCTTCCATTCTGTTTGCTAGTTTTCTCTCCTACAAAACTCACACAATGTACAGCACCGACGAAGGCGCCTGCGCTCGCACCCAGAAGGCTGATAAAGATGCTAACCATCGCACAAAAAGTTGGACTTCTGGACATGCTAAAGGATGGTAGAAGTTACTCGGTTGTTGGGCGCCATTACGGAATAAATGAATCTACAGCTGGTTCCCTAAAGACGGAGAAAAATAACATAAGGACGACAGCAGCAAGAAGTTTTAAAAAGGATGCAAAAAATTGTTGGAACTGTCCCAAACAAGACCATCATAAGGATGGAGTCTAATTTAGCTTTGTGGATCAGTGACTCCATATTTTTATTTCTCAAACAAATGTTCGAGAAACATTTTAATCTTTGGTTTCATTCTATCATACTGTACTTATTTTTCTACGGAGGCTTGAACTTTGAGAGTGGTTTAAACAAGACACAAATGTGACAAAATGTTAATGCCTGTCGAAGAAAAGTGTGTAAAATGTGCAGTGAGGCGTTTGCAACCTCAAAACATTTAAAATCATTGTTAGAAATAAACCTGACGACTTTGCGGATTTCGCCAATTGCAGGTTATCCTAGAACGTAACTCCCGCAATTAACGAGGGACCACTCTACCCCTGAATGTGAAGAGAGAAGCATGTTCCATCGTTGCCCGTATGACGGAAGCACGTATGTGCAAGCCTGAACGTTTTACGTAATGCAGAAATGTTCAAGCCCTCCTGGAACCTGTTGGGAATGCATTGAAGTGCCTGTTTTTGAAAAAAAAAAAAATGCATTTCACATGAGAGTCGATGAGACAACCGGGGAGCTCCTTGCTGTGAGGTGAAAGCGCTAACCGCTGCGCCAGCGTGCCATCTGAATATATATTCCAATCATTTGTAATTCCATTGTAATGGCATTGTAACGACATTCGGCTAAGACCCAAGTATTGCGCACCAGAATGGGTACTGAATCCGCTGAAAGCACAACATGCTAGTCAATAAACATAAAAAATACGAATAGCCGTTTGGCTTACAAGGCTACAAAATCAAGAGACATAGCACACGATAATATAATGCCGTGTATATTGACAGAAATGTGACTTATAGCTGCAAGACAGACTTATGCTGCCAGGAGTTATCAAGCTACTTACAATGAGAAAAAAAAATAAAAAATAGACAAGCCAAGGTACACACATGATCACAGACCCACTCTCACAAACACACACACACACACACACACACACACATACACACACACTTTGCCACATGTGGCGTCACTGAGAAAATCTCATTTCCATTCTATTGAATCCTAAGTACGTGTGATGTGTTTCTTTGGCAAATTACCATATAAATAACTGCCTCTGCTTATCAAGCTTTATTTAAGAAGGCAGAACGGAGTGGTTGTGAGACAGAGAAAAAAAGAAAAAAAAGAAAATAGACAGATTGTGAGAAAGAGGACGCCCCCCTCCCCGGGGAAAATGAAATACACCGTCCTTAAAGCGCGATGTTGTCGGGACCCCCGTCAAGGATGAGCGTCGGAGAGACGCGGATTTCTTTAAAATTCATGTGCTTGAATACCAGTCCTGGAAGATTCTGACAACTAACTGACAGTGACCATGATAGATTTGTGTTTTCTTTCTTTCTTTCTTTATTTTTCTATTGTTTGCTTCAAACCGAATCGTGATCTCTGTTTTGTGGTCACGAGCCGTGTCCTGGTTCTCCCTTGGAGATCTGGTCAGGATGCCTACCTGGGTAGATGCTCCTGGCGTGTCCCACCAGGAGGAGGAGACCAAGGACATGCTGGATGGGCTGCTGACCCCCCCCCCCCCGATAAGCAACAGAAGACGGATGGCGGGATGGTTGGATTCAGTTTGAGTAGCGACATGTTAAACTCTCCGTGTGACGAAAGGCGCCGAAAAAAATAAATTGTTGTCTGAGTTTTTTAGTTCTGGTTCCTCAAGGTTACAGGATGACACTGTCATGATTGCAGTGATGACCTCCTGAGGTTATTACACAATGCGTGAACTTTACAATTTTGATGATTTTATTTTGTTACTCATCCCTGTTGAGCGGACATCGACAAAAGATGCTGCTTGTTTATTCTTTTATTTATTTTTTTTTCGGAATGGGTCTCAATAAGCACGAGGAGCCAACAATGAGAGAAATTAAACAAGAGTCTTCTTTGGAAATTCTCAGGGTTAAACTTTTGCCCTGCCCTGTTTCTGGTTCTCCGAACACAACAGAACTTCCATTTGAATTCTAAGACCCACCGATCTAAAATATGCCTTTTATCGGGTCTAAATTCACCCTCATTCTCCGATTTCATAGTTTTATTCTTTATCATGAGACGGTCAATTTGAAAACCGGGCTCTTGAAATTCATTCCCAACCCGAAGACAAAAACAACCTGTAGCGGCGATGAATCTGAAATAGAAATAATTGCGAAAAATCAGCAGACTCAACAGCAATTTAGAAAGCGGACACGTCTGTGGGAGAAGTGCGAAGCATCGCGCGGCTACGTGGGCGGGAGATCGGATTTGGTAGGAGAATGACAATGTTTGTCTCGAGAGCCGAAATGAGGAGCCGCCGTGTTTTTCCGCCATCGAAAAAAAGTGGACGTCTGGGGGAGGTGAGCACGGCTGGTACTTTGGGGAAGCAGGACAGAACTGGAGGATGTAGTCATAAACCAACAGCCGCCAACCCAAACAATTAAAAATATGAAGTTTCTGTATGAAGTTTCTGTTTTGTTTGATATACTAAATGAATAAATAGTAAAAAAGAAAAAAAAAAACAGGCTTGCAACTTTTAGCTTTGTCATTGTTTTTTTTTTATGAATTTATTGCTGAATCAAGCTGGAAGGTCTTATTTTTACTTTTTTTCCGAAGCTTTCGGGAAGAATTATCTTGATCAGACCATTTTCGTAGTCTTTTAAAAAAAAAAATTATTTGTACGATTATATTTACCTTCTGCCATCAACAACTCACTTGTTCATGAAGCTGCAAAACTGAAATGACTAGATAGATGGATAGATAGAGACACATTTGAAAAACAAATCAACAAACAAACAATACAAACATAGCAAATGGATATCTATATTTGTGTACATAGACGTCATAAACACACACACACACACACACACACACACATACACACACACACACACACACACAGATAGTACATGGTAAACATGCAGGAAGAATCACTGAGGTGAATACAAGTCTTTTGGGGCAATAATTTAATTCAATTTAATTTATTATTTTTCTTAAATATTACTTCATTTTATTTTACTCAAATCACAACAAATACATTAACAAATACCTCGGATTTTGAAGAAATTATTTAACGTCTGTTGTGAATGTTTTGAGTAAACCCAGTCAGGTCACTTTCGACCCATTTTGCACATCAGAAGAAACGATCTATGTTTAATTCATATCAGAACATGGAAGTGAGTCTCTTTTTCTCCCCTTTTCCTTGACACTATGCCAGCACTGTTGCTGCATATTACCAAATTCAGCCTCAGCCTCTGCAAAATTATTATTTGACAAGATCAATGAGTGATAATTTTTGCATTGACTCTCATGGTAAGCGATTCAGGCGGCAGCGACCTCATCCGAGGTCTTCACGATCAAACGCTGGTTCGTAAAAACAGAGTAAATACAAATCAAACATGTGACTTTCACTGTAAGACGTGGATCATGAAAGGGATTTTCAACTTATTTGATCAGTCATGTTCGGAGTTTTGCATCTCTGAAGACAAAACAGATCCATCAGTGAAGGGAGTTCTTGGGCCGGTTCAATGTAGAAACTCACATTGGTACATTTGAAAAGAGAAGTTAGTATCATTCTTTGTTTTCATTCGCTGGTATATAAATTAGAATATCCACCGTATCCTGAGTAGAAAGAAGCACTTTGAATGTATTATTTTTACATAATTAGTTAATTTTGGCTTTCAATATGCAATCAGAGTAGTAGAGACATCGGATCCAATCCCTGCTGTCATTGGACGAGAGTTGGGGTACAACATGGACCGCTTGCCGGCCCATCGCAAGGCCAGATATTGAGACACCCAACAATCCGAATCTCTCATTCACACGTATGGACGATTCGGAGGCTTCAGTTCACCGTTTGCATGATTTGGAAGAAGAACCAACACAGACATTTGAAAAAAAAAAAAAAAAGTTCTGTCAGATTTGAGCCTTATTTAATCAAGACTCAGCAAAACCAAGGCTAAATGTCATAGGGTACAAGCTCTGTGATGATCGAACTCTGCATTTCACCTCGGTGGCCATGCAATGATGGAACCTTGGGCTGCCTTTTACCGCAGGGCACGTACGGGGACGTCCAGCCTCAAGGCAAAATATAGTCCATCTGACATTCGATCGAACATGCAAGTTAATGCATAAGCATGGATGTCAATGACAGGAATGAATCTGGCAACGGATCCTGTCAGTCAAAGCTGAGGACTCTCTCACGATCTCATCTCTCGACCAATCCAGGTGGTCCCCTTTTTTTTCCAGCTTGGGCCGAAGTGTTTGCGGAAGTTGAAGCCCCTCGCGGCAGTTCGATGTCCTACAATTAGCCCTTCGCGAACGACGACGGTTAGGAGTCCAACTTTATGACAAATCAAGCCGAAGATTGTGAAGCTGAAGTTGTTAGATTTTTTTTTTTTTTTTTTTTTGTTAATTTGCAACAACGATAGTCTCCCTCAAACGCTGATGAGTTCTTCTCTGCGTGCAATTGGCAGTATATTGAGTACACGACATGTAAACAAAGTGAAATGAGATGCGTCTGAAACACATATTCCCTGCTGATGTGGAAGAAGACCCACCGAATTATAGACTTATTAAGATGAAAAATGGTGACAATGAGACGACAGTTTCAACCACATGTTGAAAGCGCTTAAAACAAGATGAAATCTGGCGGAGAGTATTGATACTAATAATACGACAACGACTACCACTACGACTATTAATAACATTATTAATAATAATCATAGAGTTATAACCATATTACATTTTATTATTGATTGTTAATTCAATATTTCACATTTATAAAAACTTAGACCTACAGAGGAAGAATGTGTGGCTCAGAGCAGAAAAAGCAAAACATAGCTGACAGCAGGTGGGGGGGTTGTAAGGCAGAGAAACTAATGACACAAGTAGGAAATGAAAATGACATTAAGAAGCTAAGAAAAGCAAGAATGGAAGCCATTCAGAGGAGGAAAGTGAAGTAAAACATGGCACCTGATGGATACTTTCTCTCCTACTTACAAAACTGCAGATGGACAACCTGTTGGCGAGAAAAGAAAATCCACAAGGGAGAAAAAAAAAAAGTTTAAATATCTTTTTTTATCTCAAAAAATGAAGCACACGCATTCATCATTTCAAAATTATTGCTAGTTTCCCAGTTAATCATGAAATATATCAGACAACGCAACGCAAAAGAAATAGAAACGGGGTGACAATAGACAGTGAAAATTGCTGGACGCATCACGCACGTGGCCCGCAAGTGAAATTGTTATTACTTAATTATTTACATGATTGGCAGTATATCCAGGACACGACATGTAAACAAAGTGAAATATATGTGATGTATAAATAAATATATAATTACCATTGTTGGACTAATAATAATAATAATAAAAATAATACAACAGCCACTTCTACTCTACTACTACTGCTACTTCTAATATATATAATAATATATAATACTAATCATAAAAATTATACATTGTATTGTTAATTATAACAATAATATTTCATAAATATATATAGAAAAAGAAATAAAGTGATAATAGACAATGGACTTTGCTGGAAGCACCAGCAAAGTCCACTTGCTTGAAAGCAAGTGAAATTGTTATTAATTAATATATTACGTTATTTGTAGTATATTGAGGACACAACATGGAAACAAAGTGAAACGATATGTGTGTGTGTGTGTGTGTGTGTGTGTGTGTGTGTTCGTGTATATATATTTAATTACTATTGTTGCAATTATCATAATCATAATAATAATCATAATCATAAAGGTCACAAAGCGTCACAAAAGCTATGACAACTGATAATGATTATACATATTTTAATTATCATGACAATAACACATTCTTATGATCAGTTATAATAATAATATTTCATATGTATATATCGAAAGGGAAAATGAGTGATAATACACGGCGAACTTAGCTAGAAGGGTCACGCATGTAGAAAGCAAGTGAAATTGCTATTAATTCATTTATCACGTTAGTTGTAGTATATTATGACACGAAATGGAAACAAAGGGAAATGAGATGTGTCTGGAACACACATCCCTTACTGAAATGGAAGAAGACCAATGAATGACAAAGTTATTACGATGCACAAAGGTGTCAATGAGAAGTTAGTTTCAACCATATGTTGGAAGCACCTAAAATACAAAGATTAAATCTCTCGGAGAGTACGTTCCGTCCGAGAGTGACCGACCTGACATCGGAAATCGGTGGCTGCTCTATAAATACATTTTTATTTTGATGCTCTAAAGGCTAACGTGCAAAGGGCAGAGGATTTTCATTAGGTGAAGGCGTCACCTTGTCACTGTCTGCTACTCTGACGAGCCATATATCACCACCGCTCCAGGTGTTCAGTTCAAGCGGTCGTCCTTCGACCCGACAATATTTCAAGGGTGTGTGTTTGGAGCAAACGGAGCAACAGTGTTGTGAGTATTTACTGATGACAAGACAGCTGATCAGTAGTGATCCCCCGCTTTTTACAGTTTCGAGATGATTTAATTTATGAATGGTAGCATCGCCCCGGGTGGCAGATTTTTTCCACGCGGAAAAAAATGGAAAAATGTGAGAAGTCAGATGGGATGAAACTTTTGCACCAATCGAGATGCTGCGTGTCTGCAGAGGCGCCTCCTTGTGTGTGTGTGTGTGTGTGTGTGTGTGTGTGTGTGTGTGTGTGTGTGTGTGTGTGCATCACACTCTTCAAATATCATTCCCACTTGCGTAATGGTCTTTGCACTTGTGATCAGCCTTGGTCTGAAGTGCAGGGAAACAACATCACACCTTCATGAAAAAATAGCCAGTGGAGCAAATAGAGGCATATGTGGTGCCCCGGATGAACAAATGACCGTGAAAGAAACCCACGCAGCAGAAGACGAAACATGCAAATCTAGGTCCTTCTTCCTCTGCAGAACGGGGGGCTGCTAGTTTCTGCACCGCCAAGGAAAAAGTGTTCCCTGAATTCGCTTCTGCAGATCATCTCGCCAGCTTCTTGAAAAAGGCCTCCAAGTTCCAGATGGAGCCCGATGGGATTTTATGCGCAACCCGGACGCTAAAGTTAATATCTGATTTGTTGTTTTCACCTGACAAGATTCGAGCAGATTTTAAAGCGTCCATTCCCCTGGTAAAAAAAAAAAAAAAAATGTGTGTTTTCTGATTTTCTACGATGAGATGCAGCGCAGCCAGGAGAGTTCTAACCGGGAACACGTTTCAAACATCCATACGATGACCCGACGGCAGTCGAGGCAAATGTTTCTTCTCGTCTCCGTTGATGTCTGCCATTGAATTACCATTTTTTCTGCCGCGCTCTGTTTAAATTATGACAGCGGGAGCAGAGCGGAGATGGGCTGCAAATATATTTTATGTCACTCGGAATTTCTGGCCTCCAGCAGCTGCCCAAAGCAGTCCTCGTACCTTCATCGGCAAACTGAATATATTTGCGGAGAATATATTGCGTGAAGGGGGCGCAACCTCGTCTTCTCTCCACATCCCCGCCGTTGTGAAACGGGGAACCAAGGCCGGACTGCCGGAGGTTCTGACAAAATTACAACTGAAAATTACGGCATCCTTAAGAAATATCTCAGTGGGATTGGGAAAACAGGGAGGAAATCGCAGACGACCATGTCTTGTCACGTCATGGAGCCTGAATGCTCTGCACTGAGCCAAAGCAGTGCATCCAGCATTTGAAACATCCACTATCCCTGCAATGTGTATATATACATATATATATATAAATATTATATACACACACACACATATACACACACATACACACATCTCTCTCTCTATATATACATATGGATATACACATATATATATAGGAAGAGAAAAACATTGCTTAAATCAGTTGACCTGAAATGACACTTCCATATTTTTCGATGCTCAAAAAAGGCTCCTAAAAAAAGTGAGATGACTTCTTTATTTTCATATTTTTATCAATGCAAATACGCCAATGTGGGTATGAGAGCGTAAAATGTGAGAAGCATATAAACTCTTCATCCCCAGATAAGTATTCGGTGATTTATTGAATAAAATTATTTCTTTTATTTATTTTTTTCTTATTTCACAATGATAATTGATTTGGAATAAAACATTACGCTGCGTGAACATCTATAGAACTCTTGACTCCGTTTATAATCTTTTATTGCCCCGGCTTGTAGCCCAATGATGAATTACATTTCTTTCAAACGGTATTTAATTAGATTAAATACTCAATTTAGCTGGTATTAATTATCAGAACAATATTTTATTGATTAATGCATATCTATTAGTTGCCCACAGTCGCTGTCTTTGTGAAAAAAAATTAGACAGTTACAATCGTCGGGGAGTCAGCAGGCAACCTGTCAACCAGTAACCATTATTATTTCTGTTTTTATGTAAACAACAACAACAACAACAACGATGATAAAAACAAGAATATTATTATCATTATTATTATTATTAATAATAATAATAATAATAATAATAATAATGGAGCTGTAACCTCTGAATAATAGTAGTAATAATAATGATAAATGAACAAAATAAACAAAATAAATAAACAAAAATACAACTAATTATTACTATGGTTGCTAATTTTTGTAATACTCTGTCATATTTTTGTAATACTAATAATTCCACAATTACACATCTACTTCTTATAATAATATATATAATCATATTCTCAACAACAAAACATATTATTCATAATAATAACAATATTTCACATATATAAATATATTAACAACAAACCTACACAGGAAGAGTGTGCGAATCAAAGCAGAAAAAGCAAAACAAGGCTATCGGCAGCAGGGCAGCAGTAGGGAGAGCATTAGGTTACAGAAACTAATGACACAAGAAGGAAAAGACAATGAGATTTAAAAAAAAAAACTATGGAAAAACAGAGCCATGGAGAGGAGGCAAGTGAAATAAAACATGGCACCTAATGGATACTCTCTCTGTCCTATTTACAACACTGCACATGACTGACCTGTTGGTGAGAAAAGAAAATGCACAATGGAGAAAAATAACAAAGGTTTAAATGTCAATTCATTCATCCCAAGAAAATGAAAAACACACATTCATCATATAATAATTGTTGCTAGTTTCCAAGGTAATTATGAAATATACCTGCAACAAAGCTGAAATGCAAAAGAAATAGAAACGGAGTGATAATAGACAGTGAACTTTGCTGGAAGCGTCACGCACATGGATAGCAATTGATATTGTTATTAATTAATTCATTACGTTACTGCCGTCACTCATTTTCAGGCGTGCCACACATCTTTTATTTTTTATTTGTTATTCTGTGATTCCTGTGAATAAATGTATGACAATTTTTTTTTTTTTTTTTTTCATTTTCACACAGCTTGATTGTTGTAAAGCCGGCAACCAAAAAAAACACATTCATGGCGTGTATAATCTATCGTAATGCGGTAGGAGCAAATGTCTCTCAGCAGTTAATTAACTGTTGAGTCCATGGTGATTTATAACACTTTACCGCAAACAATATTCCAAGTACTCAGGAAGGTTTGGGATTTCTGAGAAGATCTTATTTGTCAGCCTCGGCACCGAAACCCATTCGTTTCAGTATCTATGCACTTTGTGTCGCGCGTGCAGATAACGACGAATAAAAGCGTGAGGGAAAATAAGA
>CAAKHD010013136.1:209005-237646 GCA_901007705.1 Fistularia tabacaria | reverse complement strand
ATCTATCTTTTTTTTTTTTTTTTTTTCATTTTCACACAGCTTGATTGTTGTAAAGCCGGCAACCAAAAAAAACACATTCATGGCGTGTATAATCTATCGTAATGCGGTAGGAGCAAATGTCTCTCAGCAGTTAATTAACTGTTGAGTCCATGGTGATTTATAACACTTTACCGCAAACAATATTCCAAGTACTCAGGAAGGTTTGGGATTTCTGAGAAGATCTTATTTTCCCTCACGCTTTTATTCGTCGTTATCTGCACGCGCGACACAAAGTGCATAGATACTGAAACGAATGGGTTTCGGTGCCGAGGCTGACATTTAAGATTCAAACGTACAAATCTACAACCAGGACATTTTTTATTTTTTTTTTTTTTGGGGGGGGGGGGGACCACGAATCTATTACATATGTTTTAAAATGGATCAAATGGTTCTACAGGGAGGGAAATATCAGAGGTTGAATGGGGTTAAGCGGTGAAAATATCTTAATCCCTCATGGCCGCGAACAGCGAGGCCTGACATATACATGAGACCCACTTGCGAGTCTCCGGAATATTGATATTAATAATAAAGAGGTTTGAGCTGCAGCTTATGGCGGAGATTATAGAGCCACAAGGCTGGGGAAACATGAGCTAACGCAGAAAATGGGAATGACCTTTTGGGCATGTTTTTGGTAAACATCGCTGTGTCCTGAATGGAATTTGACATTTTTATTGTACGGCTGCATAAAGGGGCCCGGGTATTGATAACAGAGGCCACACACACATACACACACACACACACACACACACACACACAGAAAATCACGTAAGAAAGGCTTGTTCTGAGTGGTGTTGCTGTCTGTGTTATTCTTTTTGATGTTTTTTTTTCTTTTTTTTTTTTTTTTTCCTCTTGATCGTATGAAAATAGTTTTGGTAGGGGAACATCGAATCAAAGATCAGATCCCGAGCCATAACCTCAGCTCAACTCCAAAACAAAACCCAAAAACCCAACACGTCTAAACTCTACTCTGCACGTTGGTTGGCGCCGACTTACCCGGAACATCGGACACCTTCCCTCGCATCACCTAATTCACATGCAACACCCACATCATCGCACCAGTCCCCCCAGCGTTATTGTTCCAAGCTGTGTAGGGCAATAAACAAGCAAAGAAGATGGATGGGGAAATCATTTGTTTCTCTTCTTGTGACCCTGAAGTATCCATAATTCATTTTCATTCAGGTTAATTAAACCATTTACTAGGCAGGGTATAGCTTTGAGGAAGCGCTCGGCGGAGAGAAACACAGCCACGGGAAACTCCAAGATTGATGTGGCAAATTATTCCTCTCTTACTGCCTACCCGCCTCCTACGCCTCGGATAATACACTCATTCTGAAAGGTGCTCCAACTATTTTGTCGACGGACATGAATTGGGGCATTATAAACAATACCCGGTATCTCATTCCTGCAGGGCCAGGGCCTCCCTCAAAAATAAATATAAAATAAAAAATTGCGGAATGAAAATAGGAAATTTTAATCCCCTTGAAGGCCAGATTTGCTTTTTTATAAAGCCTTTTTATCGAAATGTAAGTTATAAAAGTGGCACATGAGAATAGGTGCTCTTTTGAGTCATCATTTAAACAAGGTTGAAATAATAAAAACGTCTATTTTTATCCTGAAACACTGACAGGCTCTGAGCTGAAATGTCACACTGAAGGGCGGCGGGACGAAGCATTCTAAACATAAGCACTTACAGAGGTTTGCTGCTCATTCACCGCTGCTCTCGGCCTAAGATGCACATAGGGCAAATAGGGTAAAAGAGGGGGTGGCTGCATACAATCAAAATAAATTTGATTGAAATTAATAATTTAAAATTGAAATTAAAATTAGAAATGACTTAAAATTAGAAACAGATTAAAATTGAAATTAAAAATAAAACATTATAAAGCTATATTCAAAACTGAAATTAACATTAATAATTTAAAGTATTAAAATGATTAAAATCAAAATTAAAATTAAAATTAAAATTAAAACTGAAATTAAAATTAAAATTAAAATTAAAATTAAAATTAAAATTAAAATTAAAATTAAAATTAAAATTAAAATTAAAATTAAAATCAATAAATAAACAAATACATCCTGGTCATCTGGATATGTTCTGTCGATGAAAATGGCTTGTATGACCTGTGTTTAAGTGAAGGACAAACATAGAATATAGATAACAGAGATAAACAAATATCCATTGATTATCTATGCCACTTATCCAGCAGTCAAGGTCGCAGCGGGGCCGAAGCCTACCTTAGCTGTCATCGGGCGAGAAGCCATCATCACATATTTGCAACTAACAACTCACAATAAGTTCACTCTCTCAACTAATTCCTACTGCGTGTCTCTGGCAGTGGGAGGAATCCGGAGAACCTGGACTAAACAGAGGCTGACGCGAGGAGAACGTGGAGACTCCACTCAAATTGACAGAATTGAACCAGGAACCTCCTTGTTTTGGGTTTGAAGCTGAATAATTAAATATATGAATTTATTTAAAAAAAGAAAAAAACTCCTCCTCAGAATTTTCTGCTTTTCTACTTAGTTAATATAGAATGTAATAGAACTTTTTGATCCCCATTGGGGGAATTCTTTTGTCACAGCAGCACAGCAACAGCAGTTTCAATAAATATGAACATAAAAATAAATGAAAGAGACAGTCAAGCAATATCAAAATGAAGGTATAAAAAATGAAATAGATAAATACATCAATTAATTAATTCAATCTAATATTTAAAAAAAAGAAAATAGTGCTCCACTGAGCAAAAAGTCGATTTTATTAACTGGTTTATGGTTCGATTAAATGTGATGATTGTACATAAATATTTACTAAAGCTGAATATACAATTAATCAGAGCATTACATTTTTCCAATCAGTGTTTTGGATTGTATGATAAACGCCCCTTTCTTCAACAACGCTGTCAGCAAGGAGTCAAGTGCTAATACCTGGAGGAAGGGAATCGTCTAAT
Source organism: Fistularia tabacaria (assembly GCA_901007705.1). Lineage (NCBI taxonomy): Eukaryota > Metazoa > Chordata > Actinopteri > Syngnathiformes > Fistulariidae > Fistularia > Fistularia tabacaria. The sequence continues at coordinate 234,659 of CAAKHD010013136.1, read as the reverse complement.
CTCGCTGCCACACTTCATTTGCCCTCTAATTAACCCTTAATTCAAAGGCTAAAAGGACCTCAGAACCAAATGAAGCATTTAGCGGGGGAGGCGGAAAGTGCCAGCCATCAAAGCTCCTTTGTATGAAACAATAACTCTGGCTCGTCGTTCATGCACACACACACACACACACACACACACACACACACACACACACACACACACACGGATTAATATAATGACTTCAGGAAAGAGGTGAGGCTCTTACACGTTTTTTTTTTTAATTTGTGTTTACTTTTTCTCCATTTCCAAGAGCAAAATTCGGCATCAAATATGTTGGACCTAACATAGCGAGCTAATGCTACGCCCGAAAAGACGACTGGAGAGTCATAAATCAGGAACAGGAATGATATATATAATGATAATAAAAATGATACTTTAATAATCCCCATACAGGGAATTTGTCTGTCATAGCAATGCAACAATAGCAATAACAATAACAATAACAATAAATATGAAAATAAATATAAATAAAAGAGACAATTAAAAGGAAGAACATACTAACTAGGTTAAAAATAGATAGCAGAATGACAAGAACAAGGATAAAATATAGATAAGTCAACTGATTCCGACTGACTAGCTGACATATCAACCTCAGATAGCATAGCGGCTAGTGCATCCTCATCACAACAAGAAGGTCCCCGGTTTCTGCCCAACAACGGGCCTTTCTGTGTGGAGTTTGCATGTTCTCCTCCGGGTTCTCCGGTTCTTCCTCCCACAGTTGTAAAACAAAGCAGGGGAAAGTGATTGGTCGCATCTTTCTATATGATCGACTGCCGATCGGTCCAGGGTGAGCCCCGCCTCTCGCCCGATGACGGATTAGATCGACTTCGGCACCCCCACCACCCTCAGTGCAGGATAAGCAGTACTGATAATGAATAGCGGAAAAAAAATTAATCATAAAACCAATAATAAAAGTATCACGTTGGTTCTCCAGTGTCCTCCGATGGAAACATGTCGTCTGACACGACCGATATATCGACTCCGTGTGACCTTGTGTTCGCCTGGTGATTGGTCCAGGTTAAACCCCGCCTCTAAACCCGATGTCAGCTGGCATTGGCTTCTTCAACAAAAAAGTTTGGCATTTCTATGTCAACACCAGAGTTCGTGATGGCCATTATGGTGTGTATCAGGCCGAGTTAAAGACGAGGGGCCGGACTGAGTGTTGTCCCATTCTACGGGGTAATTGTTCCATCAATCCCACAGCAGTGGGCAGCAGAGAGAACAACCGCCAAGAACTTCATTTCAGTCAGACAAAGTAACTGAGAGACTAAAGTGTGCGCGCGTGTGTGTGTGTGTGTGTGTGTGTGTGTGTGTGTGCGTGTGTGTGTGTGTGTGTGTGTGTGCGTGTGTGTGCGCAGGCAGTGACATCCAGCGCTTATCCGCGCTGGATGTCAATGGAGACTTTAAACCTAAAGCTCAATCCATAATGTTTTGACACAGTCTGTCGGTGGGCCAATTAGGAGCTAATTAGTGTCAGATCCAGTCACGAGCGTTAAGTGATCTTATTAAAAAAGTTTGGCGAATAATTGAAATCTCCATATTGGGACGAATTAAGCACGGACATGATTTGGGTTGAGAAAATGAGCTGAGGAAGCGACGCCCGTCAGGGGAAAGTTGTGCAATTTCCCTCCTACTTCTAATCATTCCTCCGTCTTCGGCTTCGTGAAGCTTCCTCATTACGTCATTTGAGCTGGAGACGTGCGAAAAGTTGTGTGACCCCGGAGAGGGAAGAGGCGGAAAGACAAACAAGGACGGAATGCGTCACTCAGGATTAGCCGATAAGAATTAGCCAGGAAGCCTCACAAATGGGTACATTAAACACAATGGTTTACTGATGAAGTAGCTGCAGAGAGGTTGACCGCACATGATTTCCAATAGGGAATGAGGGGATGAGGGGAAGCCATCCATCCATCCATCCATCCATCCATCCATCCATCTATGCATTCATCTACCCACCCACCCATCCATCCATCTATCATGCATCCATCATGTATACAACCAAACATCCATCCATCCATCCATGCATTCATTCATCCAGCATCCACCCATCCATCAATTTATCATGCATCCATCATGTGTACAACCATGCATCCATCCATCCATCCATCCATCCATCCATCCATCCATCCATCCATCCATCCATCCATCCATCCATCATGCATCCATCATGTATTTAACGATGCATCCATCCATCCATCCATCCATCCATCCATCATGCATCCATCATGTATTTAACGATGCATCCATCCACCATCCATCCATACGACCACCCATCCATCTATTTATCCAACCATGCATACATTAATGCATTCAACCATGCATACATCCATTCATCCATCTTTGTGTCTATCCATCCATCTATCCATGCATTCATCCATCCGTCCATCTATCCATCCATCTTTCACAAAAATCCCACTGTCAGATTCTAAATGAAATCAGACAATAGCCATGCTGTCGTAGACTGAGGCGTTACCCCTGTACTTGTCAAAGCCATGTTTTAAGGTTAATTATATCAAACCATCTGCAGGTTCATGGTGTCGGACGGCAGAGAAGAATAGAGTTCAGGAAACGGAAATGGTTTTAGCAGGTGTTTCAGCGCGCTTTGGCTCTTTGACTTCTTCGAGGTGCTCTGATCGACTCCCTATACTTCAATACTGGCCTCGATGAAGGAGAGGAAACTGGGCTTATAGCCATTTTCTTTTTAAATCCCCTCTCTTCTCATTGCTTCCTCCGTCACACGTCTCAAACTTGTCCCAGCGTCCCTCTCCGGCTGGGATGTTTTCTCTACCCTTTCCGGAGAGACATGTCTACCGAGGCTCCTGCACAATCCTTTCAATCTTGCTGCCACCGCGCCTCATTTATAGATTCCAAATGAGACATCAGCCTCATTTTTTTTGCCAAAGGGCGAAAAAAAGGAATTGGGCTTTTATAATTACTGGTGGAGAAGAGAAGAATAAACACCAAGGTCTGCTTTGTTGTGTTTTTTTGTTTTTTTTTCTTGCGAATGGATCATATTCAACGTTGGCCTGAGGAACGAAGATAGGAAAATGAGCTAGCCGAGTAGAGCGGCCTCAATTGTGGCCGAATGAAATAACAAAAAAATTAAAAAATATGAAAAAAGAAAACAAAAAAAATAAATAGATAAGTGAAACAACTTACAAAGCAAACACAAATACTTCAGGGAGACGTGTGAATAGTACTGAATATACGTACCAGTGGATGTCGAACCTCCTTTATTATTGACTGACTTGATAAATACTCCAGCAATACATCGGGCTTCACACGCGTGTGTGTGAGTACAAAACAAACAGTTTTTGGATGTAAACAAATGAAAAAATTACTACCTGACTCTGTCCTTTCATTCTTTCATTTATGTTTTTAGTACATTCATGAATAGACCCCCATCACAATTACCTACTATATATATGTATACATATATCTATATATGTATGTATTTATGTATGTATGTATCTATGTGTGTGTATTGTGTGTGTATATGTATATATATATATACACACACACATACACATATATACACATATATGGTTAATCTCAGAGTTTACATGACCTCGAGGCTGTGCATCATGGGGCCACTGAGGTTCATCGCCAATTTCAAATCCCCGTAATGCTCCCATGAGCGTGCTGGATGGCGGTCATTGTCTGCACGTCGATGAAAGCATGGGAGGATATGTTTTTCTGAGGCTATTCTCGGTCTTCTTCCCCCCCCCACCTGCCTACCTTCTCACCTTCATCATTGAGAGCGGCTTCAGATCATATCAACTCTGTTCCCAGGATGTTCTCTTGATGTCTGTCCCAGGAGTCAAAACTCGACCGGGAAGAAAAAAAAATATAGGCATTCGTGTTTGCTGCTCCCTTCATCCGCCTGGAATGAACTACAGAAAACCTGAAACTTTAAGGCTCGGTCTCATTGGGTGTTTATAAGAGGATGTGAGACGACTTGAAGGCAAGCATGTCTGTTTGTGGACGTTCACTGAGACTTATTGGGTTTTTATGAATGTGTGGGATTTTTATGATGGCGATCCAGAAATCCGGTCATCTGATTAGTTCATGTTTTTATAGCCTATATGGCTGCTGCTTGTCTGTCTGCGTCGTAACTCTGTTAAATGTGCAGCTGCCTCTTTTGGCCAGGGAACATTTGAAAAAGATTTTTTTTTATTTTTTTTTTATCTCAATGTGGTTTTACTGTTTAAATAAATAAATAATGAAATGAAATGAAAATAAAAAAAACAAAATATAAACAACAAATTACATTTCCTGCTAGACATGCATAAGACATTTAGATCATAGTGGAGCTGTCTTATCACTGAAGGGTTTAAGAGATGACTTGATGCAATGGACATTTTTACAATTAAATTGAGAAATGAAAGTGTCAATTGTGCCACAGTCATAAAGGACCCCAGTCGTTTGTGACCAATTAGTTACACACCATTTTTTTTTATGTCTTTCCTTTAACTTCCCAACGTCCTTCCGTGCGATTGTTTGCACTTTGAAACAAGGAACCACAGTCGGATCAACCAAGAGGCTATATTACTGCTGCGCGTTTTGAAAAAAAATCATGGAACAAAAACTGGCCAGTAGACACACATACACATACACACACACACACTCACACACGCATACACACACATACCAATCATCAGCATCATGTGAGACTTAAGCACTTTTTTTTTTTTTTCTTTTTTTGGGGGGAAATCACGTTGGCCCTGTCAGAGCCACAGTCAGAGGACTGGAAGTCATCAACTTCCCATCACTATCTCATTAGAGAGCAATCACTGAACTCCTAATCTAATTCTGAAACGTCTCTCTCAATGGACTGCGTTAAGATACAGTGATGGAATTGTCGCGGTGACGGCCGCTGGAAGTCCAAGGCCAAAGTGGATAGAGAGGAGCTGGAGGGAACATCAAATATGAGATATGCATGAGGGTGGGGAGATAACGGAATAGCCCGACCCCAAAGTTGGCACAAACCTGAATTTAAAGTTTCTGGGACAAAAATGACCCCTCCCGAGTGCCATGAAAAGTAACATATTTCCAAAACCAAATTGCAAAGACATTAGAATTATAGTGTGACAAAAAAACAACCTTGGATAGTGGTCATGGGGTTTATTTATCTTTTTTGTTTTGTTTTGTTTTGTTATGTTTACTCAGTACTAAGTGCGTTCCCTAACTTCCACTTCATCATGGCAGTTCTTTTTTTTTTTTCATTTCTCAATTACATTTATTGATCTTGCTCGAGCTGATGGCTGAGATGTATTCGAGTAAGTGAGGTTAAGAGGATAATGGGATGTGAAAGCCCGGGAGATGACAGCAGTGACTCGATTATTTCTGTCGGAAAGAAAAAATTTAAAAGTGGGATGCGGCGTCGGGGTCATACGAATACGGGTCTCTGCGCTGTTTTTTGCGCCGTTTTTTTTTTTTTTTTTTTTCTCGGCAGCCCACACGCCCGGACGATCCGAAACCGAACACACTTTTGTGAGAGCAAGCGACACAAGTTGGTGCGATGTGCAAAAATGACTCATGGCCGAATGAATAATAACTTAGAAAAAGGAGACAGCAAAACGCGGCTCACTGCATTGCGTGTTTCTCAAGTGGGTGTCGAAAAATACGATGGAAAGGTTTGATGTATCCTTGGCATCACGGACATTAATGTCAGGTGAATGTCGCGTTCCGGAGAGCGGAACAATGAATGGCACCGCAGTTGGGCTCATGATTATGTACTCACTCCCTTTATTGTGAAATACCGGCTTCTTGACATTATCTCGATTTATTTCCCTCTTAAATGGGCTCCAGCCAGAAGCACAAAGGCCTGCAGCGTGTGGTAACCTCAACCGTGAATATCTGAAAAATCTGTATGGATAATTCAACAACACTAAAAATAGATATTTAGCCAACACTGGAGAATATGAATTTGTAATTACATGTAAAACGTCTATATGTATAAAAATATATAAATAGATACACATCTACATCTATCTATCTATCTATCTATCTACCTATCTATCTATCTATCTATCTATCTATCTATCTATCTATCTATCTATCTATCTATCTATCTATCTATCTATCTATCTATCTATCTATCTATCTATCTATCTATCTATCTATCTGTCTGTCTGTCTGTCTGTCTGTCTGTCTGTCTGTCTGTCTGTCTGTCTTTATATCTGTGTATCTATCTCAATATGTATGTATATCTGTGTGTTGACAAATTGATTATTTTCTTTATGAATAAATACATAAATAAGCAAACAAATAAATACATGTATTATTGTATATTATATTGTATAAAATAATAATGCAAGATATTAAATGTATTCTATTCATAAAAAAATAAAGATATGACTTTTTATTCATACTGATTACACAGATAAGAAGCAATTCATTCTTCATCGTATGACATTTCAAATGTTCACGAAAGACAAAACTCCAAATGAAGTCAACAACAGCGTAACAGCGGAATGGGTAATATTTGTATGGAACCTGCATCGATCTTCTGATGTTAAACAAAATTGGACCAGAATTAAGAAAACCTTAATTTATTCATTATGGAAGACAAGGGGGCGCGAGCAAATCAGAGCTGTCATCCGATCACGGAACTGCATGATTTTTTTTTAATTTTATTTTTATTCTAAGATAGAGTACACAGTGTTAGTTTCTGTGTAACAGTTACGTGGATGTGACAGGACAGCGTCAGCGACCCATCAGGAAACATCTAGAGAGAACGGCTGAGAATCAACGAGTGGAAATTTAACTTTTCAAATTTGCACATAGCAGGGAAGCCGTGGCGCTGAGTCTCAAACCCAAATGCTTTTTAAGCTCGATCAATCTCTCAGGTCACTTCATAGATGAGATTTGTGTTCGTATTCCCGTCCGGTGATTTCAGCGATAATCGCAGGGTCATAACTGAAGGTGAAAAACACACTGTGGAATGAAACCAAATTGCTTTGCCGAACACGTCATAAGAGGATGTATCTACACGAAACTCCTCATGTTGCATTCACATGGAATCACGCAGACAACAAACCAGAGGTCTTCGCAGCGGACGGAAGCAGAATGGCAAATCAAGTTGTTGCCGGATATAGAATGGCCGCCCGTGCTCGCGGGGGGGGGAGGATCGCAGTACAAAGGGGCCAGAGTTTGGATTCTCCGTTTCCTGCTCCTCGATGGAAATTACAGTTATCGGTCACGGAGCTCCACTGCCACGGAGAGAAAAGGGTATCAAACAACAGGAATCTGGATAGCAAGGAGCTCAAAAGTTTCCTTGCCTCAATTCCATTTTTGGAAATAAGGAAATGCAAAAGCTGCTTGTCTCTTTTATTAATTTGTCGTATAAATGAATATACCGCCTCACTCTTTAATTTACCATGTAATGTTAATTTCCCTCCTCGCAATGCAATATTCAGTGAAAGCAGCTTCCTGCAGCCACTTGAGACACAAAATGAGCCTTATATCTTTGCATCTTTCAGCGGTTATGTCAACACGGCTTTCACGGGAACGTCTTCGCATGATCTCATTCACATGGACACCGCAGCCATCCGCGCACGTCCGACCGCAGCTTCGCTTGATACCATTATTGCCGCTGTGTATAATTATTACCATCAGATATTAGATTCCCTCCTACATGGGGTTTTCTTGCTGCTCTGCCGCGGCAGAGCTGATAATCCTCTTAAAGTAAGACTGGAGATCGCGGTGGACTCTCCTGAAATACATCAGGGAGCCCTGCTGGAGACACTGCGGTTTGTCTTGGCGGCAGTACACTGAGCAAACACGGGCTTTCGCTGCTTTCCTCTTACATTCCGACGACTTGTTTATGGTCACAGTGACACGCCAAACGAAGAATATCATTCGCACAAGCTGATGACCTTCGCTTTTTTTTTTTCAGGCTCACTGTGACCACCTGGCAAACTGAATGATCCAGCGCCACGAGCCATCGATTTCTCTTTTTCTTCTTCTGACATTCTCAGATGAACACAGACAAGGATCATTGAGAGCCACCAGAAACTTGAGGGAAAGTATTCTAATAAGGAATAATACTATGATATCACTCGCAATAATGGCCCCTTATCCTTACTTTGGCGCCCTTCAGCAAAACAAATAAAAATAATGATAATACTAATAATTAAGAAAAAAAAAAACATTTTGATTCCAAACAATTCAGTAGCATATCTCAAAAATAAAACATATACAAAAGCTGAGAAGAAACCCTTATCTGATGTATTTTATGAAGTTTGGGAATGAGCAAAACTGCCATTTTGGCTAATTTTAGCTAAGTGTTTGACTTTCTAGTCCAAATTTTGAGCAACAAAGAAATTGGGCTGCATCAAGGTACTATTCTGCCGAAACAAATTAAAATTTCAACAACTTAACAAATTGGTGTGTATGCTTGTAAGTGAGTTTTAGGGGTTCCTTTGAGGTCGGGGTATGTCGACCTAATCAATAGAGTTGCTTGGTTACACATTGTGTGTAAAGTTATTGTAGTTGGAATGTATTCACAATAATCGTGTATCCATACGATAAAAAGCAACTTTTTTATAGGGGTTTGTACTCCGAGCTACTGTCAATACCATTTTATTTGTTTTGATGATGTCATCTTTATCCCTGAATTATCTCAACAACTTTCGGGGATTGAAAAGAGTAAGAATTAAATAAGTTATATGCCTGTGCAAGGTATGCCTCCCCCAAGGATTAAAACCTGAGTGATTCATTCTGTGACAGATGGTATCTTTTTTTTTTTTTTTTTTAAATCCGTTTGTCATTATCCTTTCTTAAAATCTTGCAATCAAAAGTGTGCGTATATGTTACACAACGAGAGTGTGGTAGACGACCGCTGGCTGCTGAATGGAGGTTTGGCAAACTGATATAGATTTACCCAAGGAAAGTATATCAATAGATAAATTGTTGAATTAATGTGGAAATGGGCTCCGGGGAGAAGAGCCGGCGCACAAAATAATCTTCTGGAAAGATACCTTTTGGAGGGAAGCAAAAAAAAAAACAGGACAATCGATATTGCACAAAACAAGAATCTCTAGAGTTAATATTTGTGAATGAATCTCACTGGCGGGGTGGACGGGCTCTCGGATCACAAATACATCCATCAGATAATATGGCTGACGGCGGCATAGCTATTTAGACCTCTCTTCTTAACTTCTGCTTTTCGGTCTCTTTTTCTGGCTAACAAAAAGTAATTCAAGCGCGACGCATCTCTGGCTTGAAAACCCGCGTTTTCGCAGATAGCAGAACTGCTGGCAGCTTTTTTTTTCCCGTGAACACAGCAGATGCACTTAATCCTCTCTTTCAGCTCTGCATCACACAATCTATCGGTCCCTCCGTCGCTTACATCAGACCCAAAACCATTGTGAACCACCAAACGTCTGGATAATTCATATCTCACCTTTGGGTGACCTGGGCCGAGCCGTGCACGGACAGACCTCGGAATGAATTACTGGGATTTCAATGGCATTATTGACCCGTGGACCAATAATATTCTCAAAAAAAGCGATGGGCACATGTCTCGCTGTGCAAGCTGTCATTGACGTGTGAATGAATGTTTGTATATCTCTTCACCGGTCCAGGGTGAATTCCAGATCAGTCACTCAAACATCATACAGGATGGAGACCGACAGCCATTTCGCATTGATATGGTGGGAATTTTCGGTCGCCAATGAATCAACTGCATGCTTTGGGACTGTGGGAGGAAAACCACGCAGAACCATATCTTCTCGCCATGTTGCAGAACCACTGGACACTGCGCTGCCCAAGAAAATAGATGTATATCAATAATAAATTAATGAATAATACAATAAAAAAAAAACAAAAACAGAAGACAGACTGATAAGAGCCAGTTGGGTTTCTAAGGGAATGTAATGCTTTAGAAAACAAAATGAAGGACAAAAAATGGCCCCATTATCGAAGGAATATTCAAAAAATGGAGGGGTTGGTGCTACACTCAATGATCTACTGTTTCATTTTCCTATTTCCTGTTTTCCAATTAACGTACTGTATTTTTTTCTGGATTGCGGAAGGAAAAGTGACGACCCTGAATGCAGGATAAGCATGATAGTGAATGAATGAATTAATGATTAAAAAGAATGAAAATGTTACTATGTCAATATCTCTGCTTGAAAACCAAAACAATCATCAATCCAGCTCCCCCAGCAATATGAAGAAATCAATAAATAATCAAATCAGATGAGAAGAGATTACAAATTAAAAATGCATGTTTTTTTTCCTTATTTTTTTAGAGAATAAATTTAGAATTTGTGTTACTGTTTTATTTTCTATTTGCAAAAATTCCCATCTCCAGATTGGCCTGCAATTCAAGCAAATGTATTTCCATAGATGTACTTCCTTTTTTATTGTTCCCAGTGAGGCAAAAAAACATTAGAGACAACTATAGCCGATAAATATGAAAAAAGATAAAAAATAAAGCCCATGGGGGGTGCTAACAAATTACAGCCAAAACAAAAAGATTAAGAAACCAGACATTGAAATCGCGGAAAAAAAAGCAACAAAAAAAAACGGCTGCCCTGTCAGAAAATGGAGAAATTAAACCGAGGGTGTTATTTGCTGGAAAAATTGTCACGCATTGGTGTTTTAATTAAACGAGAACAGCCATATACATATCAAAAGGAAAAGAAAAAGGGGATAGGTATTTTTCTGACACTTTGCCTCCATTACAGAGTGCATCATTTTCCTGTGAGCTCGGGAGCGCGACAAATTTGGACAGATTTCACCGCGTTCGAGCCTCTGGTGCGATTCGCAAGGAAAAGATGCTTTTGATGGCTCATTAATATGACGCTGAATCTGTAAAAAGAAACTAAAAAGCAATAACAACGAGCAACCTGGCCAAATATTTGTGACGCTGAAAGCGTGAAAATCCCGCAAAATACTGAAACCTTTGCAAACCTAAGCAATTAGATATAACACTCACATACTTCTGCTTGCTTCCACTTCTCTGCAATATTGAATTAAATGAGTATCGCCTGAAAAAACATTGAATAAACCAAACTGGCTGATATGACACGGGAGCTGAGCTGCAGGCCAGTTGACACAACTTGACACGGAGAAGAACAGAGGAGGGCAAACCTTATGACTCAGGGGCCACAATGGGGCTTTAGAATTTGTGTTTGTGTGATTATGTTTTTGAGAACTATATATATATATATATGTGTGTGTGTGTGTGTGTGTGTGTGTGTGTGTGTATATATATATACATAATGGAAATAATAATAATAATAATAATAATAATTATTATTATTATTATTATTATTATTATTATTATTATCATTATTGTGCCCACATAAACCTCTGAATTGTTGAATTGGGGTGGAAAATGACTTTTGACTTTACAATGTGAAACATATCATACGAGATATTATTTTCAAAAATTCTGTAAATTAGCTGTCAACTTCGACTGCATTCTAGCGTAGTTGGCTCATTTCATGGCGGAATTACGGCTGATATAGTGAACTAATAACCACAAAATTTTCTTGGTGTATCAGACATGCGACCGTTGATCGGACCTTAGAGAAAAAATATTTTGCTGTTCTCATTAAACACTGTGGGTTCACTGTCTGCTTTTCTCTTCCTTGGTCCGCTCACGTTTTACTGAAGGGCTGAGAAAAACAAACAAGTCAAGAAGACCTTGATATGGGACACTCCCAACAGACGACGATGTGTCTGGAGAGTGCTATCTATTGGGGAGATGCGATAATTGTAGGGAAAAGTGAAAATGAATGAGATTTTATTATAATATCATTTAATATAATTTGGGAGGCGCGATTAATAAGCCTAATGGGCTGGATAGAAATATATATGCACACATATATACACGTGTCACACACACACACACACACACACACACACATGCATATACACATATTTGTGTATGTGTGTGTATACATATATATATTTATGTATATGTAAATACACACGCACACACACACACATAAATGTACATATGTGTATATATATGCATATGTATACATATTTACACACACACATATATATATATATATATACACACCCACACACACACACACACATACACAAGTACAGAGAACAGCGCTTTGCTTTGATTCAAAGAGTGGTCCTTCCCTCTCTGTGTGTCACAGTATCAAGCGTGGACAGAAAATCCCACGCGGACGAACAAGACGTTGGTTCTTCACAGCAAAGCTCAGTGGATCCAACGTTTCCCATCCCATAAAATTCATACGCCCCCCTCCCAACCCACCCTGCAGCAAATCCTTTGCAGAGGGCGAACGGATAATTACGAGACCGAGCGACTGTGCTGGGGAGAGTGCATTAGTCAGTCTCGCCACTGATCAAACTCAAATCCATTCTCATAACAAGCCAATCTGCTGAAATGACACATTAAATTTATTCTTCCCACACTGGATCCTGCCAAACTTTGCCCTCCGCCTGCTTGCATTCACGCCGTTAAAAACAAGGGCTTTTTGATGCTTAGCTTCAAAAAGAAATCAAATCTGTCCATATGAACTAATGCAGGATTCTATAAGCTTTCAAATCTTTACGTTTTAGGGGAAGCAGACAGAGGAAGGCTGGCGTTACATCGGCAGTGAGAACCACGATTTACCTCTGGCGTGAACATACACGCATGATTGAACCCGTGTTACCGACGGCAACGCAGGCTGTGTTAAGCGAGAGGGATTTTGGCCTTATACGTTCAGGTCCCTTTTCTAATCTGGAAACTTCGGAAGGGTTATTGCACGGCTCCCGTCAGGGCTGCTTTGGCTCCAGGTGGTTTTTGGATCCACGCCTTCAGCTCTGATGAGGAGGAGCGAGCGAGCGGCGCGGAGGGGCGAAGGACCTGCCTGAACGCTGCATGTAAATACGACGGGCGGAGAAGTCGTACCTGAGCAATATCACAGGTCGAGATGATGGACCGCTTTTCCCCCATCACAGCCTCTCATTACTGTAAAATATCCTATACGGTTCATTGATCCGCGGAAAATATACGCATAACAAACTCTTTGGGGCACCGGGGTAATCACAGCGGAAAATGTAACGCTATCTTCATAAGCTACGGGCAATATGCAAATGATAAAATGATGGAAATAAAAAATCATGAGACGTGTTTGCCTTTCCGCAGACGGCACATGCGGGACCGGAGAGGGAAACGCTTCATTAGAGAATATAGATTCATTCATTCATTCATTTTCTATATCCTTGAGTTAGGGTCACGCGGGTGGGAAGGGGTGGGGTAAGGTGAGCCTATCTGAGCTGTCATTGGGCGAGAGATGTGGCTCTTTTGTGTCACGTATGTGTCTTATCGAAGCTTACAACCATTCACTTATTCACTGCCACTGATTCCGGTTGTCATTGGGCCAGGATGAACGGATGAATGAATGAATGAATGAATGAATGAATGAATGAATGAATGAATGAATGAATGAATGAAAACAAAGTAAAACAAGTACTAAACAAGGACCAGCAACTCCAATCATCTCCCAACAATGAATATTAAAACAAAAAATATGTATTGATCCCAATTTTCTTCTCAGTCTTTTGCATGTTGAATAAATCCTTCCTCGTCACTTCAGCCGACTTTAGACGAAGCCAGACGATGCGAATTCCAAACCAAAAAAGGATTTGTCATGTTTACGGTCTGGAAACGTACTTCCCTTTACAATGAAATTCTTACTTACTCAGGATAAGTAAATCATAATAAACTTACTGTTGATAATAAGAAAAGTTTTTAATCAAAGTTGGTAACATGTGAATGGATGGTTGTTTGTCTCTATATGTGACTGGACCAGGGTGAACCAATGACAGAGGATAGGCTGTCATTGGAACAGGATGAACGGATGACTGATTGGGTTATTGAATGAATGAATGAATGACTGAAAAAGAGTAGAATACTCAACAAGGACTGGCTACTCAAATTATCTCACATGACCGATCACAAATGAGGATCTGGGGAACTAGACTATGGATCCGAGCCGGCGTGGTGAGGATGACCCCACCTCCGACCTCCGAAGTCAGACAACCTTTTTTTTCAATATTTTTTTTATATTTTTGCGCACATTTTTCAACTTGGGCTGTGGAGTCGGTCCAAGAGGAGGCTCGTCAGCGAATGAGTGATTAATTCACTGTGATCCATTCATTCGCTGATTCATATTAGAAATACAAACATTCACTCTCGCATGAACATGTCACACAGAAACAAACATCCATTCACTGATTCATGCGTCAAATACAAAATACAATCATTCACTGTCATTCACACGTCATATGGAGACATGGAACCATTCACTCTCTCATTCTCCCGTCATCGTGGAACATACCATTCGCTGATTCATATGTCATATAGAAAATACAACGATCCAACCTCTCATTTCAACAACACGTAGAGACAAACAATTATCCATCCTCTCATTCAATTGCACATTGAGAATGTACATTTTTATGAAGTGATAAACAAGAAATTCACTCCCTCATTAATACATTTATTAGCAATTTCGGTCTCCAGTGAACCTGCAGCATGTTTTTGGACTGCTGGGTGGGTGGAGGGGGTGGGGGGGGCACCAGTGACCTTGTACTCACCACTGCGCCACCGTGCCTCCCCAGAAAATAGATATTCACAATAATAAAAATATTGAAAAAAAAGAGAGAAAAGACAGATGAAGTGCAGTTGGTTTTCCCAAGGAATGTAACGCTTTAAAAAACAAAAATGAAAGTCAAATATGTCGGTTGACAAGCGGCCGGTGCCGTACTAGAACGATTTCCTGTTTGAGGAGTAGCGATAAATATTAGCTGAGGGGGCTGATGCCGTTTGACAGCCAGCGGCGTGAAGCCGTCGCGGGTGAAAAGATTCGCTCGTTCTTTATTTATCACCTGTTACCCACTCAACAATGTGTAAATAGGTGCTGGGAATGCGCCAATGAATATGCATGAATATGACGAGAAGGTCCCGCACCTGAAAGGTAATTAGAGGTTCGGTTTTATGCCTGTTTTTTGGGGGGCTGTCAAGTAAAGTTAAAATGTTAATTATTGTATTTTGTTAAATTAATCTTTTTCCTCGTATTGTCATCGGAAGCGTGCCGAACTCAAACCCGTGCCCTTCGCTTTACATTTGGACTCCTCCGGTGGACATTACGAGGGGGGGTTTGTTATGCAGTGAGCACGCGGCAAACGCCACTTCAATCATTTCAAACAAGACAAGTATTCATCAAAAGGCCATCTTCGCCAGCTCTCACAGAGCCCGTCGTCCCGGCTCAGAACAAATTACTTGAACGCTGAAGTGGGTCAGCCATGACACAAAGAACCGTATTTTACACACAGGACCGTCCAATCAGGAATTCATCTCCCCGCGTTCGACAAGATGTGACATGAATATGAATGTTGCAAGTCAGAGGCAGGAAGAGAATCTTCAAATTGACCCCTTTGTTAATTATGCAGAAATACAGTCATCTTCCAGAGCACTTATCCCGCACTCGGGGTGCTGGGGGCCTATCCTGGCTTTCATTGGCTGAGAGGCGGGGTTCGTCCCGGAGCAATCGCCAATCGGTTGAAGGGGCCGCATACAACCATTCGCTCCCACGTTCGAAGTCACATACAGACAAATAAGCATTCGCTTATTCATCCACGTCATATAGACACAACAAAAACATTCGCTCTCTCATTGAAATAGAAACTCACAGTCATTCACTAATTCTGTCAGACATACAGATACAAAACCATTCACTTCACATACAATCATTCACCCTCTCATTCACATGCCATATAGACAAATAAAAACATTTACGCACTCCTTCATGTCCTATAGAGACATATGATATTCACCCTGTCATTCACACTTCATTAGAGACAAGCGACTAATCAGTCTCTCATTCCAATGTCATATAGATACACAGGCCCATTCGCCCTCTAATTCACAAATCATATAGAAGGACATAAAACCATTCATCCTCTCATTCACACTTCATAGAGATATACAACCATTCACCCTCTCATTCACATGCCATACAGAGACATACAAACCTTTCACAGTCCTATAGAGACATATGATATTTACCGTATCATTCCCCCATTATAGAGACATACAACCAATTCACCAGGTCATCAATACATTACGTAAAGACATGAAACCATTCAGCGTCTCATTAACACTTCATTGAGGCATTCAACTATTCAGTCTCTCATTCCAATGTCATATCGAGACACAGGACCATCCACCCTCTAATTCACAAATCACAGAGACATAAAAGAGACATAAAACCATTCATCCTTCTCATTCACACGCCATGTAGACATGCAAACCTTTCACTGTCACATAGAGACATATGATATTAACCCTGTCATTCCCACATTGGGGGAACATACAACCATTCACCCTCTCATTCACACATCATACAAAGACTTGCAACCTACAAAAATGTACCCTTTCAATCACAAATCATACAGAGAGACAAACAACCATTCACCCTCTTATTCACGTCATATAGACATACAACCATTCACTCTCTCATTGGACTGTGGGAGGAAATGGATTCTGATAAGCTGAGAACATACAAACGTCAGAATCAAACTTGGGGCCGCTGGTATTTAATTATTCATTTAGAAACTGCAAAACCCCACAGAGAATGTCACGCCGGCAAAATCGAAAAATCAGGAAGCTTTTCGCTGTGAGGCGGAAGCGCTAACCGCTGCGCCACCGCACCGCTCTGCACAGGGATACTTGGAACTAAATGGATTTGAGCACTTTCACATTCTGACTGAATGTTTTCTTTCTTCAATTCTGGGAAGATATTCAACCCCCGGTCTTGCCATCACTGCGCCTTCGCACCTTTTTTTACATGCCATTGGCATGTAAGGATGGCAATTTCCGGTGAACGACATTGTTTTTTCCCGTGGAACAAATTGCCGTTAATTGGAGTCACCTGCAACGTAGCGCCGTTCCTCGCTCGCGTGTGAAAAGGCAGGAAATGACGGAGATTTTTCTATCTGCGATTGGATCCGAAAGCGGTTCCAAAACAAGACCGAACTGTGCGGGAAAAAAAAGAAAAAAAAATTCAAGACATTGAATTTGACAGCCTCGCATGAATGTTTCTTTTCTGCTTGAGCCTCAAAAATATTGACTATCAAAACAAAAGAAAATAATTTAAAATGATCACGTTTTTCATCTTATTCCTTTGTATATTAAATAAATCCTTCCTCCGCACTGCAGCAAAACTTTATACAAACTAATTCAATGAGAATTCCATCAAAAATCAAATTTGTCATGTGTACAGTCTGGAAACGCTGATGATTTGTAAAGTTGTTAATAAAAGTTATTAACATGTGAATGACTGAGTGAATGGTTGCATGTCTCTCTATATTATTGGTCCAGGGTGAACTCATGACACTTGTGATTGGCTGTGATTGGGCGGGGATGAACGGATCATCATCTCACATCAACGATTACAGATGAGGATCTGGGGAACTAGACTGTGGATTCCGAGCCGCCGCGGTGAGGATGACCCCACCTCCGATAAGTTGGTCAACCTTTATTTTTAAATATCGTTTTTCAGTTTTCGCGCGCTTTTGTGAACTCGTGCTGCGCGGTCGGTCCAAGAGGAAGCTCTTGAGCGAATGCGCGTCCGGAGAGTCGGCGTCACCGAAGCCTGCCGAAACACCAACACGCCGCTCCTCGTGCCATTTATCATTTTTCCCCGCAGGGCTGATCTCAGCAGACATATTTTCCATGCTTTCCCGGGCACACATCCCTCGCCCTGCCTCACTGTCTGCTGTTTTTCCTTTCCTTTTTTGTTCTCTCACAGCTTTCCACCCTGTAACCCTCTGACAGAGACATACACACTCTGAACTGTAAGGAGAATATCCACAGGGTACAGCCAGCTGGATCGATTTGTCCGTCTGCATACAACCTGACTGTGCGTAAAGGCAAGGCCTCCCCGATGACGAAATTATAACGGTATTTTAATTGTAAATAAGGCGACGCAGCATTTAGCGCTTCCCGTGGAAGGTCCCCGGTTCAATTCCGACACGGGGCCTTTCCCTGTGGAGCCTCTGTGTTCTCCCCAAGTTCCACCAGGATCTCTGACTTCCATGTTTAAAATAGACCCTACATTGCCCAAACCTGTGAATGGTTTTATGTCGTGAAAATGAAAGGTTGAATGGTTGCGTGTCTCCATGACATGTTAATGAGAGGGTGAATGGTGGTATGTCTCTATTATGGGGGAATGACAGGGTGAATATCATATGTCTCTATATGACTGTGAAATGTTTGCAAGTCTCTATATGGTGGGTGAATGAGAGGGTGAATGGTTGCAGGTTGTGTGTCTTCATTTGACCTGGAAATGAGAGGTTGAATGGTTTTATGTTTCTATGAAGTGTGAATGAGAGGGTGAATGGTTTTATGTCTCTATATGCCATGTGAATGAGAGGGTGAATGTTTGTCTGTCTCCATAATGTGTGAACGAGAATGAAAGATTGTGTCTGTACATGACGTGAATGAGATATTGAATAGTTTTATGTCACTGAATGTCATGTAAATGACAGGGTGAATGTTTTATTTCATGAATGAGAGGGTGAATGCTTGTTTGTCTCAATACCACATGTAAGTGAGGAAGTGAATGGCCGTGGGTCTCTATGACAAGTGAAAGAGAGGATGAACAGTTGTATTTCCTGAATGAGAGGGTGAATAGTTGTATTTTGCGAATGAGAGGGTGAATCAAGCGTGTCTCAATAACCCGTGTGAATGAGAGAGTGAATTTTCGTATGTCTCTATTTGTGTTCCTGGTGGCCGGTCGTGACCCTGAGGTCAAGATAGGCAGTAGAGACAATAAATAAATGAATGAATGAATGAATAAAGAACAAGTCAAATCCCCCAAACTCCTGATTATTTAACAGTTGACGTTACTGAGAATCAACAGCAGGGTGATCTTGAAAGGTAATATGGCCGCTGCTCAGGTGCACGCCCACAGGCCGTGCTTGTGCCCGCTCTCTGAATCTCATGTCGGATTTGAGCGCGTTTCGACGGCGGGCGGGGTTAAAAAAAACCAACCTTCGGACACGTCAGAATCCACCAGGCTACGTCTTCCAGCTCAGAGACGGATTAGGACTCGGCGAGCAGACACACAACATATCTACCTCTTGTCGGCTTTTCACAAAATATACACGTCGTCGAGAGATCAGAGAAGGGAGTGTGAACAAACTTCCCTGGATGTTCGGAAAAGACTCCCCTTCCTTTCTGTCAAAAACTCTTCAGGATCTGTGATTTTTGTTTCTCCGCTTCCCGGCAGTCTGATTTGAAGCAGCAGCGGCAGCAGCGGTTTCTCCTCCGTGCCTCTCCCTCCTCCCCATGCGGTCGGGAGAGATACTAAAACACCATTAGCCGTCAATCTCCATCTGAACACTTTTGAACTCCGGCGCTGCGGAGGAGCCGCGCTCCCGGGATCCATCTTTCAAAACGCCGCTGGAGTCGTTCAGTCACTCATCAATCAGGCGTTGGACAGGCCCGTGGGTCGCCTGAATGCCACCTGACATTGCAGAGACGTGGGTTTGGCTCCCGCCGCTGAAGCTCCGCATGAGGAAAATTAACAGCGATCCAAGAGAAAACTGAACTGAGGAAGATGAGTTTTGTGAAATTGTACATTTCATGTGCTTAAAAGTTTGTGAATGTGTGAGTAAACTTTTATACGTCTCTACATGGAGTGTGAATGAGAGGATGGATGGTTATATGTCTCTATATGATAGCGAATGAAAAGGTTCATAGTTGTCAGTCCCTATATGATGTTTGAATGAGAGGAAGAATAGTTGCATGTTTCTGTGTGGCATGTGAGTGAATGGATGTGTGTCTCTAAATTACGTTTAAATGAGAGGGTGAATGAATCTCTGTCTTTGTATGATGTCTGAATAAAAGGGTGAATAGTTGTGCGTCTCATCAAGTTCAGCTTTCAAGAGAAAACTGAAGTGAAAAGGATGAGATTCATGAAAACTGCACATTTCACGTGCGTAAAGGTGTGAATCGACTCTTATACTTCTTTATATGATGGTGAATGAGAGGGTGAATGGTTGTTCGTATCTATATGTGTCCCTGCGATTGAGTGAATCACGCCTTTCGCCAAATAGCAACAGGCTATCACCCCAATGCAACACTGGGTGCAGGATAAGCCAAATGTAAAAAATGAATGAATGAATGAATGAATTATTTTTCTCTCTCTCTCTCTCTCTCTCTCTCTCTCGTTTTTCCGGGATGTGTTGGAAATCCGCGGTTGCCAATCACTGATTACAGCAATGAATATGTCATTGAACACAGGTCATCACCTGACATATAACATTCACCCCAAATAATCTGTATCTCCCTCCGCTCTTGATTTTTTCTAGATTTCCCCTCCTCCCTTGGTAACAAGGACCTTTTAATGAACCTTTCATAAGAAAGTCGTTATTACCGTCTGCTGTCTTGGCGCTGTAGCCCGTTCACACTTTTAAAGTTAATTTTTTTATTTTTTTAAGCCTTCTGCACTTCTGATTTTTCATCATTTTTTGCCTCTCCCGTTTCCCAATGACCTCTGATTTCATTTTATTTGCACAAATACAGAGCAAAAAAAATGTTGACGGTTGCGACAGAAAAAGACGAAAAAGATGATTCACCGAACAGGGATCTGTGAAGTGGTATATTCTCATCAAGGCTACTTTGCCATTTTTTGTCTCGCCGTGCCGGAAGGTAAGGAGGAACTTTTGGTTTGAAAAAAAATTGAAAAAAATAATGAAAAATAAAAAAGCAACAAAGCTGCGCAGTGGTTAGCACTTCTGCGTCACAGCAAGAAGGTCCATAGTTCGAATGGGGGAATGGTTTTATCTCTCCATTTGTGTCGATGGGTATCTTCATGTTACAATTGAATGAACAAATATATGAATGCATGAATAGGTGAATGCATGAATGACACCATTTTAATATACATCGTAAAGCCTGCCGCTGGCAGAGTGGACGTATGCACGTGTGGACGTTGGAATGAATTTAAATAACTTAAATGTGAAATTGTGCCTTTTTTTTTTTTTTTTTTAATCATGTCCGTGTCCCAAGGACCCGCCTGGAACATCCAATACGGCTGTTGTAATTAACAGATATCCAAATCCCACGAGATCCACCGTACTGCCTGAAATTGATCTGAGAATATTAGATCATGACTCATTATTTATTTATGTTCTTTCTCACACGGTCACAAGTAATATCTGACGTATCACCAACACATGCAAACGTACACTGTTTTGCACAGTGGCGCTATATTTCACTCCTGATTTGACGCCAAATAAACACCGAGCATTAGCAAGGGGATTATTAAAGCCTGAAGAATCAGGTGCTCATAGATTTTGTCTGAGAGCAGCCCTCCGTTTCTCAAGGGGCGTTTGTGAGTCATTCAGACCTCGGCAGCCTCGGCCCCGCTTGGATTTCTCTCCAGAGTTCATTACAAGGCGATAAAGATTCACTGTAGCGTGAAGAAGCGGTGGCTGTACCAGTGGGATACGCCTATACCCACGGTTTTAACTTTTGCTCTCCGGAGCTCTTCACTTTGCAATCGCGTGGAGAGAGGAACGAAATCAGCCGCCCGACGGGAAGAACTCACTTCCAGGCACGCCAATCTCATTCTTCTCCTCGGCGACTGAACGTGCGACCCCGGTAAATCAGGAGTTTCACGCACAGCTCATGCTAAAGAAGTTGCCGTTTTTCGCCGTGTCCTGAAATATGGATGAACATCACTGGCGGGAAAAAGGCTATACAGACAAAGGTTCTTTTTTTTTTTTTTTTCTCTGCTATACTTCGCCAGAAAACCATTAAAAATGTTAACACAGTAAGACCCGATTGTGTAATTGGTGGGTGATGTAGTGATCAGCCTCTTAAATACAAGTTGATCAGGCGGTTGCAGGGAACCGAGAGAGCGAAATGTACTATTCACTGGTTAAACAGCTGGTTGAGAGAGGGAGACAATTGCCTTCCATTGTGGAATTGAAATGAAAAGAAACATAATAAAGACACACTGCAGTTACAGCAATTGTCCCGTAGATGGAAACACACAAAAAAAGGGGAAATCGATGTTTGACCCATAAAATGCTCCAGATTTCCAAGTGAGTTCTAAATTTTTGTGCCGATAATAGATTAAACTGTGGTCTTCCACTGCAGTGTATGTAAATTGGACATTTCTGGTCCATCCTTATTTTTTCTCCTTTAATACTTTAATAATAATAGGGGTCTGGGCAGCGTCGTCAACCAACTCAACAAATCTATCAAAAAATCTCTGGTTCCCGCGCCGAAAGGCTATTTGTGAGCAAATCTTATAAACAGCATGTCCCGTATCAATCAGTATTTATTTTTTTATTTTTTTACTTATTTTAATGCCTATTTCTCTGAAGTTGAAATGCCCACAGTCAAATAATGGATACGTCGACAGAAGCAAAATAAAATAAAATAAATAAAATAGAATTTGATAAAATAAAATAAAATAAAATAAAATAAAATAAAATAAAATAAAATAAAATAAAATAAAATAAAATGAAATAAAATAAAATAGATTTAAAACCTACAGTCAAGAATGAGGCTGACCTGTATCCAAAAAAAAGTGATGTTAGATATCGATTAAATAATGGCCAATAATACATTAAAAACTAAATAAATAAAATATTTGAATATCCATTAGAGCTGTGGGTGGGAGGGTTTTGATGGTCATCATTACTTTGCATAACTTTGTCCGATCCGTCAGTCATTTGGGACCCATCCAATTCGAATAGCATTTAAATGAAGAGCGAATAATGATCTGAATTGTATTTAATTTTATCAGGAGCAAAAGAAAATATATATATATATTTACGCCCTCGCAGCCAAAACAATATCATCATCTTAATGCGATGATCAATTAGGGCTGGAGCTTTACTGGCGTAAACAAACTGAAGATGAAGCATCCAGTCTGTTCTGTTTATTGCTCAGACATGAGAACATGATTAAGTTTCTTTTTGGCCATGTGTTTAAAAGCAAAGAATACGTACTTGGCATGACAGAGGTATCAAGTACGGTCACAGTAAATAAAACAGGAACAGGAACAGGATTAAGTTGTGAAAAAGAATCCGCTGTTATTGTTTTGCTTATTTCAAACAGTTAAATCGCAAAATATGATCTTATTTATTTTTCTCGAAGAGAAGGATACAGCGGCCTTTCAAAAGGTCACGGCGCGGCAGGGCATATTCGGCTATTTTGAATTAAAACTGCACCGAGCGGACGGTTCAGGCGGGTCGCTCTGCATCCCTGCATTCATTCATGACTGTGTCCAGGATGCATTTGGGGACAGAACATAAAAAAAGTGGTCCAAAGCCCAGCTCTAGCGCTTTTTAAAAGGCAAGTGTGCTGGTGTCACTGCAAAAAGCACCAGTGCCCGGCAGCACTTTGAACAAAATACCTTGTTTTTCCCATTAATGGTAAAATACTGTACGGTTACTTTATGAGATACTGTAAATCCAAAGGCACAGGTCTAGTTTATTTTTGAAAATGTCCGACTTACAAATGCTTTGATTTGCAGCATATGGATGGAAATGTGCCAAAGTTAAATAGGGCAAAACTATGTATTATGTACTATGTAACTATGTAA
This sequence comes from Fistularia tabacaria, assembly GCA_901007705.1. NCBI lineage: Eukaryota > Metazoa > Chordata > Actinopteri > Syngnathiformes > Fistulariidae > Fistularia > Fistularia tabacaria. The sequence goes on along the minus strand of CAAKHD010013136.1, from coordinate 211,002 downwards.
CTATAATATCGAAATATATCTTTGCAGACTTATGTGTGTATGTGATTGTGGTTGTGTATTTGTGTGTGTATGTGTGTGTGTACCTGCCTTATGCCCTGAAAGACTGGTGCTGTCCTGATCCACTGATCTAAGGTAGCGGTCTAAAATTAGCTGTTAAATAAATAAATAAATAAATAAATAAATAAATAAATAAATAAATAAATAAAGGATTGCTCTGCATCCAGAATTGGCCTAGACACACTCTGTTGTCTGAAAGAACACACACACCCAGGGTTCACACACATGCGGGTAGGCAGTTTTGCAGTTCTCTGTCGGGAGGAAAAAAAGCCATTCTGTCAGGTAGAAATCATTGTTGAGACCAAAGAGACGCACAAGTGCCCTGGAAAGGCAAAGGAACCATAATGCAGTGCCCTTGAGTGCCATACTGAACACTGGTTTTCTACCCGGAGCTGCCTGTCTCCTGGCGAGGAATCCTACTTCCTACATCCAAAACAATCCTGAATTCATGTATTCTTTCATGATCTATGTCGCTCATCCTGCACTCAGGGAGCCCATCCCAGCCGTCATTGGGCGAGAGGTGGGTTCATCGTGGCCCGGTGCTGGTCGATCGAACGGCAGAAACAACCACTCACTCACTCATTCATTCACAATTCATTAGGAAACATACAATTACTCACTCTTTCAATCACTTGTCATATTAAGACATTCATTTACACATCATAAAGAGACAACCAGTCACTTATTCATTCAAACATTCAAACATCCCATAGAGACATACATGCATTCATTCATAAAATAGAGAAATAAAAGTATTCACCCTCTCATTCACAAATCATATGCAGGCATACAATCATTCGTTCGCTTATTCAAACCTCAAATAGAGACATGTGACCATTCAGTCGTCATATAGAGACACACAATTATTCATTCACTCATTCACACAACATATGCAGATGTACAATCATTCACTTTTTCATTCACATCATGTAAAGAAATAAATTCATTCACTCATTCATTCATACCTCATATAGAAACATATATCATTCACTCTTTCATTCACACATCATGTAAAGACACACAACCATTATCTCTCATACATACCTCAAACAGAGACATGCAATCATTCAGTCATCATATAGTAATCAATTATTCATTCATTCTTTCAATCATTCACACGTAGAATAGAGACATGCAACCATTTCCTCTTCCATTTACAAGTCATATGAAGACATAACCATTCATCCACACATCCCATAGAGACGTACAACCATTCATTTATCAAATGGAGACAGATATGCATTCTATCTTTTACACATCAAATACAGGCACAGAACCATTCACTCGCTGACTCACACATCATGTAAAGACATGCATGCATTCACTCGCTCATTCACAGATTAGAAAGATACGTACAGCTCATTCACTCTTTCATTTGTACCTAATATAGAGACAACCATTATTCATTCACTCATAGAGAACACATAGAGAAGTAGATTGACTCACTCATTCACCTGTCAAATCCAGACATACAACCATTTTCACTTACATGTCACATATAGACATCGCCATTCATTCACACATCATATAGAGATGGAAAACCATTCACTCTTTCATTCATCTTTCATTCACACATATGTGAAGACATACAACCACTACTCGCTCTGTCATATACAGACAGACAACAATTCACTCTCTCATCCATAGTCATTTATTCACAAAAACATAAATCATAAAGAGAGGTACAATTCACTCGCTCATTCACGTATCAATGTTTATTTATTGTTCAGGACAGTGCATGTTAATGAACACACATTAGAACCATGAATGTAAACACCCCACTCCATATGGTAGCCTTGGGCTAATTTGCATCCGTTGTCCCACACTCGTTCACACAAACACGCTCTCATTCATCCTGATCTATTTTACATGTTGGTAAACATGGAATTAAACCTGGGACCTTCTCGCTGTGAAGCCAAAGCGCTAACCACTCTGCTATC